>OZ038392.1:27601754-27854164 GCA_964036045.1 Eutreptiella sp. 'Long Island Sound 2002' | reverse complement strand
TTCACAACCCGTGCCAAAGACGCGAAATGACTGTTTCCACCAATAATGGCCTAGTGAATGGGCCGGTACACAACCTGCTCATGCAGTTTTTCACCCGGGCAGCTCAAAAATCGAAGTTTTCGAAACCTGTTTTTATGATATTGTGAGCACCTAAAATGAAATACAGCAGCGTGGGGCTGCGCAGGGGCGTAGCAGCGTGGGGCTGCGCAGGGGCGCAGCAGCGTGGGGCTGCGCAGGGGCGCAGCAGCGTGGGGCTGCGCAGGGGTGCAGCAGCGTGGGGCTGTGCAGGGGCGTAGCAGCGTGGGGCTGCGCAGGGGCGCCGCAGCGTGGGGCTGCGCAGGGGCGCAGTAGCGTGGGGCTGCTCAGAGGTGCAGCAGCGTGGTAATCCAAGGTATCCAAGGTATGTAAAGCATGTTTTAGGCCGTATTTACGTGTTTTTCACCCGATTTGGGTATTAGGTTGGGGGGGGGGGGTCTCCCAAGGGATTGGTACACAACCAGCTTATGCAATTTTTCACGCTAGGCAGCTCAAAAATCGAAGTTTTCGAAACTTGTGTTTCTGATATTTTGACCACCCAAAATGACCATCCAAGGTATGTAAAGCATGTTTTAGGCCGTACGTACGTGGTTTTCACCCTATTTGGGTAATAGGTCCGGGGGGGGGGGGGGGTCTCCCAAGGGATTGGTACACATCCTGCTTCCTCAGCTTTCACCCCGGGCAGCTCAAAAAGCGAAGTTTTCGAAACTTGTTTTTTTGATATTGTGACCACCTAAAATGACCACCCAAGGTATGTAAAGCATGTTTTAGGCCGTACCTACATATTTTTCACCCTATTTGGGTATTAGGTCCGGGGGGTTGGGGGGGCTCCCAAGGGATTGGTACACAACCTGCTTATGCGGTTTTTCACCCTAGGCTGCTCAAATATCGAAGTTTCCGAAACTTGTTTTTTTGATATTGTGACCACTTAAAATGACCATCCAAGGTATGTAAAGCATGTTTTAGGCCTTATTTACATGTTTTTCACCCTATTTGGGTATTGGCCGCACCAGGGGGGGGGGGGGGGGGGGCTCCCAAGGGATTGGTACACAACCTGCTCATGCAGTTTTTCACCCTGGGCAGCTCAAAAATCGAAGTTTTCGAAAAATTGCTTTTTCGATATTGTCACCACTTAAAATGACCATCCAAGGTATGTAAAGCAATTTTTAGGCCGTATTTATGTAGTTTTTACCCTATTTAGGGTGTGTGTGGCTTGGCGTAAAATTCTCTGCGAGGTGGACTTGCCGAAGGCAATTGAATTTTTTCGACTTTTTCGGAAACCCTTCTTTCGCCCCTGAGATCGGTTTGGGTGATGATTTAGTGACAATACGGGTACTTGAGCACCCATGGGGACCCAACGTAGTGGCTGCCAAGCCCATATTACCCGAGCCATGGCCCCCCCAAAAGCTTCAAAATTGCTGTTCGTAGGTGGTTTGATGGCCTTTGGTGTGTGCACAAACTGCTTCAGCAGTTTTCCACCCTCTACAGGTCAAAAATGGAAAATTTTGCAAAACGTTTTTTTGATATCGTGACCACTTACAATGATGAAATATGCTGTGTAAAGCATGTTTTAGCCCCCTTTTATGTGTTCTTCACCCTATTTGGGTGTTTGGGGGGGGGGGGGGGGCTCCCAAGGGGTCTAGGGCACAAACTGCTTTTGCAGTTTTCCAGCCTCGGTAGCTCAAAAAGGGAAATCACCTCGCAGAGGTTGTTAGATCAAAGCCAGGCAGGCGTATATATGGGAAAAACGCCACATACCCCCCATTTTGGCCTTTTTGGGCCTATTCGCGTAACCTACCCCATGGGGTTGAATTGTTAGTTTAACCCCTTGTAAAATCATTATTTTGTCCAATAAATGCATCCCCCAATGAGTTTTTGGTCCGGACCCCCCCAGACCCCCCCACTTGAAACCCACTTTTTTCAGGTTTTGAGGGAGGGGGTGGGGGGGGGGTGGGGGGGGGGGGTCAAAAAATGACCCCCCTCTTTTTTGGGTCGAGAATCATGAATCTTTTGGTTTTTTTCGATTTTGAGCCGAAAAAGTGTTTCCGGGTCCCGACTCCATAGGGTTTGTATGGGGCGGAGTGGGACGAGCGCTTTTGCAGTTTATGCACTTTTTGGCCTTTTTTCGTATGTTGGCGGTTTTGGCGACCTCAATGACCCCGTGGTACCCACTTTGAGGGGTGTGAGTGGGGATGTTGTGATAGTATATGCCTACTAGGATACGGAAGGACGTTTTTTGTGGTCTCTAGCCTTGCTTAGGGCCGTTCACAACCCGTGCCAAAGACGCGAAATGGCTGTTTCTGCCAATATTCGCCTCGTGAATGGGCCGGGACACAGCCATACAAGCTATGTAAAGCATGTTTTAGGCCGTATTTACATGTTTTTCACCCGATTTGGGTATTAGGTCCGGGGGGGGGGGGGGGGGGGCTCCCAAGGGATTGGTACACAACTTGCTCATGCAGCTTTTCACCCCGGACAGCTCAAAAATCGAAGTTTCCGAAACTTGTTTTTTTGATATTGTGACCACTCAAAATGACCATACAAGCTATGTAAAGCATGTTTTAGGCCGTATTTACATTTTTTTCACCCGATTTGGGTATTAGGTCGGGGGGGGGGGGGGCTCCCAAGGGATTGGTACACAACCTGCTTAAGCAGTTTTTCACCCCGGGCAGCTCAAAAATGGAAGTTTTCGAAACTTATTTTTTTCATATCGTGATCACCTAAAATGACCATCCAAGATATGTAAAGCATGTTTTATGCCGTATTTACATGTTTTGCACCCGTATTTATGTAGTTTTCACCCTATTTAGGGTGTGTGTGGCTTGGGGTAGATTCTCTGCGAGGTGGACTTGCCGAAGGCAATAGAATCACCTCGCAGAGTTTGTTAGATCAAAGCCAGGCAGGCGTATATATGGGGAAAATGCCACATACCCCCCCATTTGGGCCTTTTTGGGCCTATTCGCGTAACCTACTCCAAGGGGTTGAATTGTTAGTTTAACCCCTTGTAAAATCATTATTTTGTCCAATAAATGCATCCCCCAATGAGTTTTTGGTCCGGACCCCCCCCAGACCCCCCCACTTGAAACCCACTTTTTTGATGTTTTGAGGGAGGGGGGGGGGGTGGGGGGGGGTCAAAAAATGACCCCCTCTTTTTTCGGGTCGAAAATCATGAATCTTTTGGTTTTTTTCGATTTTGAGCCGAAAAAGTGTTTCCGGGTCCCGACTCCATAGGGTTTGTATGGGGCGGAGTGCACTTTTCAGCCATTTTTGCTATGTTGGCGGTTTTGGCGACCTCGGTGACCCCGTGGTACCCACTCTGAGGGGTGCAAGTGGGGATGTTGTGACAATATATGCCTACTAGGATACGGAAGGACGTTTTTTGCAGTCTCTAGCCTTGCCCGGGGCCGTTCACAACCCGTGCCAAAGAGGCGAAATGACTGTTTCCACCAATAATGGCCTAGTGAATGGGCCAGTACACAACCTGCTTATGCAGTTTTTCACCCTGGACAGCTCAAAAATCGAAGTTTTCGAAACTTGTTTTTTTGATGTTGTGACCACCCAAAATGACCATCCCAGGTATGTAAAACATGTTTTAGGCTGTATAAGCGTGTTTTTCATCCTATTTGGGTATGAGATCCGGGGGGGGGGGGGTCTCCCAAGGGATTGGTACACAACCTGCTCATGCAGTTTTTCACCCCGGGCAGCTCAAAAATCGAAGTTTTCGAAACTTGTTTTTTTGATATTGTCACCACTTAAAATGACCATCCAAGGTATGTAAAGCATGTTTTAGGCCGTATTTACATTTTTTTCACCCTATTTGGGTATTGGCCGCACGGGGGGGGGGGGGGGTCTCCCAAGGGATTGGTACACAACCTGCTTATGCAGTTTTTCAACCTGGGCAGCTCAAAAATCAAAGTTTTCAAAACTGGTTTTTATGATATTGTGATCACCCAAAATGACCATGCAAGGTATTTATGTTTTAGCAAGCATGTTTTAGGCCGTATTTACGTATATTTCACCTTATTTGGGTATTGGCCGCACGGGGGGGGGGGGGGTCTCCCAAGGGATTGGTACACAACCTGCTTATGCAGTTTTTCGACCTGGGCAGCTCAAAAATCGAAGTTTTCGAAACTTGTTTTTTTGATACTGTGACCACCTAAAATTACCATCCAAGGTATGTAAAGCATGTTTTAGGCCGTATTTACATGTTTTTCACCCTATTTGGGTATTAGGTCCGGGCGGGGGGCGGGGGGGGGGGGGCTCCCAAGGGATTGGTACACAACCTGCTTATGCAGTTTTTCGACCTGGGCAGCTCAAAAATCGAAGTTTTCGAAACTTGTTTTTTTGATACTGTGACCACCTAAAATTACCATCCAAGGTATGTAAAGCATGTTTTACGCCGTATTTACATGTTTTCCACCCTATTTGGGTATTGGCCGCACGGGGGGGGGGGGGGTTTCAAGGGATTGGTACACAACCTGCTTGTGCAGTTTTTCACCCTGGGCAGCTCAAAAATCGAAGTTTTCGAAACTTGTTTTTTTGATATTGTCACCACTTAAAATGACCATCCAAGGTATGTAAATCATGTTTTAGGCCGTATTTATGTAATTTTTACCCTATTTAGGGTGTGTGTGGCTTGGGGTAGAATCCCTGCGAGGTGGACTTGGCGAAGGCAATAGAATTTTCCGAAACTGATTTTTTTGATAATTTGACCATCCAAAATGATCAAATATCCTATGTAAAGCATGTTTTAGCCCCTCTTCATGTGTTTTTCACACTATTCGGGTGTGTGTGTGGGGGGGGGGGGGGGGGCTCCCAAGGGGTCTAGGGCACAACCTGCTTATGCAGTTTTCCCGCCTCAGCAGCTCAAAAATGGTTGTCCCTCTCCCCTCTTCGAGGTTCCTTGCCGAAGGCAATAGAATTAGATACAAACCTGATACAAAGCCACATGCAAGCCTCCTATGTGGATATTGGTGTGACACCTCATTTTCGTTGGGTTGGATGTGTCGCTTGGTAACGCATCTCCATTTCTTAATCGGCTTGCACACAGGACAGCCTATACATGGGATTTGGTTTGCAAGCTCTCGTGCCAAGGCCTTTTCCTGCAGCTCAACCTTGTTGCGCCCAGCACACTGGCTATTTGAGCACGCTAGACTCGGTAAATCAGGCGCCGTTGACACCCATTTACACTTGTTTGTGCACCCATTTTGTCTCTCACAGCATCATGCCGGTATGAGCCCTCCAAGGCCGGCACTGAATCTGCATAGTGTGTCCGAGCACGCTAGAGCCCAAATATGCATATGCCAAGCTGTGGTGTCAAGCTGAGCACGTAGCTTGAAGACAAGTGTGCACCACAACTAGACACCAACAAGGCTGAGTGCACAACAAAACGCATGACTGCTGCACAGGAGGCAATGCCCCGGTCGCAACTCCCAACGCACCCAAACAGGCCGGTCCAAGTTGTTGTTGCTCACCATGAGTGTCTTTCACAACCCACAGCTACCTGTGCAACCTAGGCTATGCACCCTGTGGGCAACATGGCCATCACCAGAGCCATCAACAAGGATGTTTGATGCTTGCTCCACCTTTGTAGAACCTCCTACTCCTGCTCCCATACTGGTATTGCTGCCACCACTAGCCTGTTGTTCCTTACGTGTGCTAGTGCACAACCATCTTGCCCTCCTGTCCCAAATTGGGGTGCTGATGGGTCGACAAAAACGCTCACCATGCCGAGAAATTCACCCCCCCAAAAAACAAACAGGCAAGCCAAAACAAAACGGCAGGGCTCCATTGGATGGCACATTGGGTAGCATTACAAAATAGGTGAGCCTCAGAGCTGTGACATCGTTTGGTTGCATGAACCAAGCAGAGCTCCATGTAATTTTCACCATAATTTGCTGTATTTCTCTGTAACTTTTCTGTACCCGTAATGACAAAAATTGTAATATGTCCCTGTCTCTGGATTGGACTTGCGTGCTTGCATGCTTTCTCACAGGCCCTGGTAAGGAGACTCATGCTGAATTGAGACAATCCTTGCACACCAGCATGTCTGCCTGTTGTCAGCACAAGCCCATAAACGGGGTGACTAGTGTGCGGCGGGTGACCGAGCTTGTGTGTCGTAGCATCTGGCGGATGTCGGTTTTTGGGCTCTTTCTGTTTGCTTGTCACCCTAATTGAACTCCCATCCCCCTGGTGCCAGGTCCCTGTGGCAGTGGCGGTTCCTGTTGCAGATCCTGCGTCAAATGTGGACCCTTTGCCCAAACCCAGCCCTCTGTGTGTACAATGGCGGCTATAGTTGAAGCCTGTCTTGCAACCGCACGTCAATGCTTTGAGGCAGGATGGATGGGACACTCTAGATGCCCTGACACCTGATGATTTGTTGGCCCGTAACATAAACATTGGGCGCAGAGCTGTGCTCAAGGCTACCTGACAATGTTGTGACCTTGAACATAACACGCCACCTCATGGGAGCCGCATGCCCGCCACACACCATTGCTGACATTTTGGGGACCTCCGAACAGTTTGGCATTTGGTGATCTGACATTTTGCAGTGCCCTGCAAACCTCGAGCAATGGCAAATCGTTGAAGCATGAGTTCATTCACAGCGTGAACGGTCTTTTGATCAGTGCTAATGATTGTGGTTTCTTGCCAGGTAGGGTCCTTAAATTCATCTGGGGTGATTTCCACGATGGTATCCAAGAATTCCATGCGTGTTTGCAGAGCACTAGTGGTCCATTCACGGAAGGCGGATACTGATGCAGCATATTGTGGATCCGTGGCTCTATGTTGTTTCACGAGACTCACCTCATCAAACTTTTGGAACAATTCCCGGCCAAATACATCATTCAAGTCTTGCCCACCAACTTGGACTTTTACAGATCCAAACAATTCCGTTTGACCAACAGGCGTTAATTGCACGAAATCACCCATCAATACCACACACATACCGCCAAATGGTTTATCTTGGCATTGCATGATCTCACATAGGCGGCTATGAATATCCCGTAGCATGCGACAACCAACCATTGAGACTTCATCCACTATCAACACTTTGCAACCTTCAAAAAGTTTGCGCAAGCGGTGCAACTTTGCCTTGTCGCTCTCGCCTTGCAGTGTTTCACTGTCTCCATCAAAAACAGCAAGGCCCAATGCATGATGGATGGTAGATCCCTTTGCCAGATTACTTGCGGCGATTCCTGATGGAGCAACAAATCGCACAACGTTCCAACCAAAGCTTTGTCGTAATCTTGCATGGATTTCCCGTGCCACCCAACTCTTTCCCGTTCCTCCGCCAGCATGTAGGAAGACCAAAGGTGCAATTGGCTTTGCGGATGAGTTGCACGTGGCCTCTAACCTCACGTAATTTGTGATCCTGTCGATGATCTCTTCTTGATCCGGACTTCCTGTTGATCTAATGTGACCATCACATGTGGAAGAAACATCTGTCTCCGGTGACTCATCCTCAGCCTTGATACCGTCGAATACTCTTTGGGCATGGGAGTAAATATCATCTCCATGTGGGTAATGATCATCATCGCCCAAAGCATAAAGAAACTTTGTTTCTTTCTCCTGTGAGGCATGACTCATCGCCAGTGCCAAGCCCAAGTGCAAATTCAAGGCTTCTTTGAGGATATCAAACTCCTCACTTGAAGCCGCACGTCCTCTTTTATTTGCGTTTTGGGCTCTTTGAATTGCTTCTTGCATATCTTGCACCGCTTCGGCGAACCTAGTATCTTTCACCTCCGTTCTCGTTTCCTTGAGCTCCGCCATCTCCTTACCCGCGTTGAAATCAACATCCAACGGGTGCCTCACACCCCAAATCTTCCTACAACGCTTTCGAATGTCATCCGTCAATGACTTTCGCAAGCGATCATAGTGCCCAATCTTCTTCAACCGGACAACCATGGAATGCCGATTGCGCTGCAAGTAGCTTGCATGTGCGGTCTTGCAATGTTCCTCCCATTGCAAGTAATCGTTCCAAGTGATTTGGGGCGGTTGTTCGATATCCCAAGGAACGAAATTGCACATGACAAAGTGGGCCCATGCCTTCCTTGTGCGAGCACTACCATCCACACCGGGCCAGACAGGCATGCGCTTCCCTGCCAAGATAGGGCACCTAGATTGTGACACTAGGTATTGCACGTAATTGCTATCATCAAGCACATGTCGGGGATGGAAATCAAACATGGCATTTTCGGGGCGTCCATCATTGACTCCATCGGTAACTTCAATAGGGTCCGTTGCACGCCGTTGCTCTATTTTGACGAGACAATAATACTCAAGAGCGCAAAGGGCCCTAAGCCGCTTCCCACGACAAGCATAATTGATGGCGGGCGTGACAGCAATTTTCCTGGCTTCCAATCCTTCACCCACTGTGTAAAGGTATGCTCCGCATGTTGCATCCGCATCGGATTGTGCCACATCAATTGTCAAAGAGTTCAGGTGTTCCACAAGAGCATTGTTGTCATCTTGGTCATCCTCTGAAGAACCCGTGCCATTGTCATTTGGAGGCGGATGTGTTGGTGTTTGTGATGCTTCCTGCATATCAACATGTGATGTTGCCAAGGGGTGGTCATCCTCCACATCCGACACGGATGACGAAATGGATGGCGCATCTACACAAATATTCTGCAAGTTTGCATGACCTTCATCATCACTTGTACTCTCCCCGTCTCCATCTTCCAACATTCCACTGAATAAAGTAGGAATGGCGGTTACAGTGCTCCAAGGATGCACAACGGCAAACTTGTGAGAGCAATGCCATGAGGGATATCCCAACAAGGAGACGGCTGCCATTTGCGCACTAAATTCCACCTTCTTGTCCAACGAGTTGATGATGCGCTTTAGCAAGAGAGCCTCCTTCTCTCCGGGTTGTGCAAACTGCGTGGTGTCCATTTTGTCCACCTCACGAGTCACTTGACGAATTGTGCTCAACACATTGGCAATCCTTACCGGATTCTTGCTACAGTAACCAACAACGTATTTGGCCACAGCAACCAGCACGTCCTCACCTCCGAGAAATTGCACATTCGTGTTGCTAGCATACAGGTAGGCCAAGAGTTTGTTGGTTTCAACCACACGTCCATCACAAGGATGTGGCCGCCGCAACTCCCATATGACGAGAACACACCTTACCTTTTCATCATTGGCATCAAATTCTACCTCCGACTCATACATCCGGATGTTGTGCCTTCCTGAAGGGGTATGATACGCCACAAAGAAATGTGGCCTTGTGTCATCATACCCTTCTCCCGCTGCACGAGGCAACCCAAAACGGCACCCGCTTTTTCCTCCTAGTGGTTTGCCGCAACTAGCAATGAGACACCTGTGGATTTGAATGTTGCCAAAGACCTTGGAGGCAAACTGTTCAATTTCCTGTGCCGCTTCATGGGGGTCGTCCGGCAATGGAGGCAAAAGTTGCTTCTCCTCTAGCATACGTGGGGCTTCAACCTTGTGCTTTAGTCTATGCTCATAATCCTGGTGAATGTGGGCATCCAATGCGGCACATATTTGTTGATCCAACACCGCGGCAACGGCTTGCACAAGCTCGCTATTCCCCACAACCATGTCCAACAACCATGGGGGAACGCCACCCCAAAAAAGACCATGGAAATGGAGAGAGCCGCGGCCTTGGCACTCGTAGCATGTGCAATGGGCCACGCATGTACCAAATAGACCCTTCTTCCGGTTGCACACCGCACAATCTTTCTTGGTTTGTTTGGAACTCGGAAGACCTAGCAAAACCTCCAAGAAAGCCCTCACTTGTCGCTCAAAAATGCGTGCGGCGGCTACAGGGTTTTTGGATAACGCTTCAAATCGCCACGAAACCTGTGGCAATGGAACACGGGCTTGCCGATCACCCATCGACAAACATAAAGACAACTCGTTGTCTATATCATTTGGTGCAACCGTGTAGAAGAGACTTGGAGGCCCAAAGAACAGCATCATACTATTCATCTTCCCCATCACTGCATACCGCTCCGAAGTGCTGAAGGGCACTGCTGCATGGCAAGTCCGGAAGAAAGGCATGAATGTGTGCACAAGGTGTCGCGCTTCTTTTCCTTGGGGGTTTGCTTCTGCCTTCTTCAAATCTTCCTCAAGATTGGGCGTGTTGATGGCCGTCTCAAATGCCTTCATTCGATTGGGATTGGCATAAATGGCGTCCCTGACGCTTCGCAACGCTGTGTGGCAGAACTTTTGATTAAAGAGCAACAAACAAAAGTCGCGGGCTTCAGCAAAGCGATTATCATATTGCAACAACATGTGCCTTGTATCCGCTTCCGAAACTCCACATGGCCGCTTGATACCACTTCCAAACATAAACAACGCGGGAAAGGACAACGTCAAAAGGCGGTCATTGGCCTCAAACTCGTTCATGCCAACTTCTTCTCGTCGAACTATACTGTTACGACGGTCCGCTAGCATCTCCTTGATAGATTGAAGAACCTGTGGCACATCGTTCCCATCTCGATTCAATCATGCTCCATCCGACAGCATAACAGCATCCAATATTACCTCACCATCATCCAAGTCACCTTTTCTTGCTCCTGCAATGTCCGCACCGGATTGCTTTTCGGCTGCAATCACGTCTGGATCGTCACCAATGGAGATATTGTCAAATACGGCATTTGGAAAATCAACCACTTCAGGTGGTGCAACCTCCAAGATTTCGACGTTGGCATATTCTGGATTGATCACTTTCAAAACTCGCAACCATTGAACCAATCGATCCCATCGCGGTGTGAAGATTCGCCCTACTCGTTCTTTGCAGTGTTGATCACGACGCATAGCCTCCGCATCACGGCGCGGTCCCACAAAAATGACCTTCGTACCCACCAGAGCCTCTACATCCGGTAGACGTGCAGCCAACACTTCGGGTCCATCATGCGGTACAGAAATGGCATGTCCTCGAACACCCCATTGCGATGTTGCACCATTCTTGGCACTAACAAGCTTCACGGTGTTTACTGTCGTCCGCACTCGTCCCAACATACGCTCCTCCAAATCCGTTAACTCCGGTAAGTCGCATCGCTTACCAAAATGCTTGCCACTAGCAATGGCATTTGGTGGCACTTGACCTTTCTTTGGATGAAACAAACTCCGATGACATGAATTACACAATTGCACTGCACCATTAGATACAAGATCATGGTGCCACCAATATAGCCTTGTGTCTTGTTCAAAGACCGCGGCATACTTGCGATACTGAATGGGAATCCCATGGTACCATGAAACTTGTTCTATGTCCAACCTTAAAAGGTCCACTTTGGATACCTCCACTTCCTTCACTTGTTGGAAATCTCTCACTCCGCAGCACCCGCAAGATTGAATGTCCTCGCAAATTGCAACTTTTTTGTGCCACTCTTTGGCCAACGCCACCATATCCACGGTGTCCACCTTCTCATCCAGTATAGCTCGTTCCAGGGCGTCCAAAGACTCACAACTCTCCAAATTGGCTGCAGGTTGAATCGGAAATCTATCCATCCCGGTTTGCTCCCAAAAGCCTCTCACAATTGAAGCAAGGGATGTGCCAACCTTTGATCCCGTAAACTCAGCAGGTGATGGTCCTGCAACCCATTGCAGCATGGCTTCCTCATCTTCATCCACAACGGATCCGGGCGGTTCTATCTCATCGCCTCTCTCCCACATGTGCTGAATGGCTTGTGTTGACTGGCCTGCCACGGTTTCACGTGCATAATTCAAAGCACGTCTAACGGCCCCAGATTGCCCTGCCCGTTGCTTATCCTCCTTAGAGCCTGCTTGGCCCCCCACTTGCCCTGCCCGTTACTTGTCCTCCTTAGGGCTAGCCTGTCCCGCCCGCTGCTTGTCCTCCTTGGAGCCCGCTTGCCCTGCCCGCTGCTTGTCCTCCTTGGATCCCGCTTGCCCTGCCCGCTGCTTGTTCTCCTTGGAGCCCGCTTACCCTGCGCGCTGCTTGTCCTCCCGGGATGCCACCACACCACCCGCTTGCCCCGCCCGTTGCTTCTTCTCCTTGGAGCCCGCTTGCCCTGCCCGCTGCTAGTTCTCCTTGGAGCCCGCTTGCCCTGCCCGCTGCTTGTTCTCCTTGGAGCCCGCTTGCCCTGCCCGCTGCTTGTTTTCCTTGGAGCCCGCTTGCCCTGCGCGCTGCTTGTCCTCCTTAGTTTGTGATGCGTTACAAGTGGAGCAAACAAAGCCTCGACGCTTCATCATGTTGTATGTACGATCAAAGTTGGTGGTACAACCCCAACATTGCCATCGCATCACACAAATTGAGGAAATGAGGGAGTCATCTACATGCACGGCATTGTCTACAAGCACCCCCAACCAATCACATCCATATTCTGCCGCAAGTTCATGGCAATGCAACGTGGTGACGGATGGGCGACCATCTTTTGCTTTCGCATTTGCCTCTTTCTCTTGTGGTTGAGATTGTTGTGAACACTTGTGCTTTCCCGGACCAAACTTCTTCATGTTATCAAACCGTACATCCTTGGATTCTCCACAAGATGCACAAGTCCAACGCATGACTGCCTTGGCCTTCATGTCTTGGTTGTCTTGGCGTACCCACATCCATCCCCATAGGCGACCCACATCATGACAATCTTTGTCGGTCGGTGAAGGCGTAGGCATGTCGCCAAATGGAAATACAATAAGATCCACACCAAAAGGATGGTGACAAAAAAAGCAACTAAGCGTCCAAAATGGGGCACAAATTGCGAACTGACGAGAGCATGGTCAAACATCACAGGTGTTCCTCGTTGGGAAAGTGAACGAGTTTGATTGCCGTGAGAAGGCCCACACGGCGACCAAGGTACCCACATAACAAGCACGTTTTGATGACATGAGAAAGCCTACATGGCAACAAACGCACATATGGAGGAAGTGCACTAAACGAAAGAACAATTGTGACGAACGAGCATGGTCAAACAAACACCGGTGTTCCCTCATCGCACAAACTCAATTAGCTTGATTGCCGTGAGAAAGCCTACACGGCGACCAAGGTACATACATAACAAACCGCTTGGATGCCATGAGAAAGCCTACATGGCAACAAAGGCACATATGGATCGCCGGGTGTTGCGAGCTGCTTGGATTGCCGTGAGAAGGCCTACACGGCGACCAAGGTACCCACATAACAAGCACGTTTTGATGCCATGAGAAAGCCTACATGGCAACAAACGCACATATGGAGCAAGTGCACTCAACGAATGAACAATTGTGACGAACGAGCATGGTCAAACAAACACTGGTGTTCCCTCATTGGACATCGTCAATTAGTTTGATTGCCGTGAGAAAGCCTACACGGCGACCAAGGTACGTACATAACAAAACGCGTGGATGCCATGAGAAAGCCTACATGGCAACAAAGGCACGTCGCCGGGTGTTGCGAGCTGCTTGCTCCTACCGTGTGCGCTCTTGAACACTAACTCCAAAACGCCCATTCTTCACCCCAAATGGACCACGGGAAGACACCGGAGTGCGGAAGATGCCTTCTTCATGACCCATTTGCAATCATTTGATTGTCTAATCCTTGTGCAAGAAGAACAACGTTGACTGGAATCGCCTACAGGACAAACCAGCGATCGTCCTGAGTTTTCAGGACGATCGTCCTGAAAACGGCTCAAAAACGGCCTTTTTTGGACACAAAATCAGCCAAAGAACGGGATAGACGGCTCGAAACGGCACAAAACTTGTTTGTGGTGATGGGTGTTTGCTCCCCGGTCGTTTTGAGCTTCTTGGATGCCGGTTTTGAGCCACGGTGTGGTCGCAAGAACTTTTGGATTGCTTGTTGCAGCTTCCTGCCTGCTCTTGAACACTAAATAAAAACGCCTATTTTTCACCCCAAATGGACCACGGGAAGGCACCGTGGTGCGGAAGATGCCTTCATCACCCATTTGCAATCATTTGATTGTCCAATCCTTGTGCAAGAAGAACAACGTTGACTGGAATCGCCTACTGGAAAAACCAACGATCGTCCTGAGTTTTCAGGACGATCGTCCTGAAAACGGCTCAAAAACGGCCTTTTTTGGACACTAAATCGGCCAAAGAACGGGATAGACGGCTCGAAACGGCACGAAACTTGTTCGTGGTGATGGGTGTTTGCTCCCTGGTCGTTCTGAGCTACTTGGATGCCGGTTTTGAGCCACGGTGTGGTCGCAAGGACTTTTGGATTGCTTGTTGCAGCTTCCGGCCTGCTCTTGAACACTAAATAAAAACGCCTATTTTTCACCCCAAATGGACCGCGGGAAGACACCGCGGTGCGGAAGATGCCTTCTTCATCACCCATTTGCAATCTTTTGATTGTCTAATCCTTGTGCAAGAACAACAGCGCTGACTGGAATCGCCTACTGGACAAACCAACGATCGTCCTGAGTTTTCAGGACGATCGTCCTGAAAACAGCTCAAAAACGGCCTTTTTTGGACACTAAATCAGCCATAGAGCGAGCTAGACGGCTCGAAATGGCACAAAACTCGTTTGTGGTGATGCGCGTTCGCTCCCCGGTCGTTTTGAGCTACTTGGATGCCGCTTTTGAGCCACGGTGTGGTCGCAAGGACTTTTTAAGCGCCTGCTGCTGCTGCTGCTTGCTGCTGCTGTTGCTTGCTAAAACGTGTAGCTCAGCCTTGGACCCTAAAAGGTGGTGTAAAACCTCGACAGGGTAAACCCAGCTCGGTAATCAAGACTCGAACTAGGACCGAGCTGGGTCCTAGTCTTGCGTAACACATTGGAGATCACCGTTGAAGAAAGACCGCTTGCTTTACAGATGTGCCCCCACGGTCATGACGATCGTCCTTAAACACGGCTCAAAAGCGGGTCTTTTTTACCTCAAAATGAACCACCGTGTGGCACCACGGCATCGTACATGCCTTATTGAATACCCATTTGCCATCATTTGATAGCCCAATCGCCATGGAAGAACAACGGCCCTCATTGCAAACGCCCACTTGACACACCGGCAATCGTCCTCAGTTTTCAGGACGATCGTCCTGAAAATAGCCCAAAAACGGCCATTTTTGGAACTAAATCGGCCATAGAATGGGCTAGACGGCTCGAAACGCAACGAAACTTGATTGTGGTGATGCGCCTCTGCTCCCCGGTCGTTTTGAGCTACTTGGATGCCGGCTTTGAGCCACAGCGTGGTCGCAAGGACTTTTGGACCTTCTGCTTGCTACTGCTGCTGCTGCTGCTTGCTGCTGCTTGCTGCTGCTAAAACGTGTTGCTCACCCTTGGCCCCTAAAAGGTGGTGTAAAACCTCGGCGGGGTAAACCCAGCTCGGTAATCAAGACTCGAACTAGGACCGAGCTGGGTCCTAGTCTTGCGTAACGCATGGGAAATCACCGTTGAAGAAAGACCGCTTGCTTTAGAGATGTGCCTCCATGGTTACGACGATTTCCCTGAAACACGGCTCAATAACAGCTCATTTTTACCTCAAAATGGACCACTGCGTGGCACCACGGCGTGGTACACACCTTATTGAACACCCATTTGCCATCTTTTAATACCCCAATCGTCATGAAAGAACAACGGCCCTCATCGGAAACACCGGCTTGACGTAGCGGCGATCGTCCTGAACTTTCAGGACGATCGTCCTGAAAACGGCCGAAAACAGCCCAAAAACGGCCATTTTTGGACACTAAATCGGCCGTAGAACCGGCTACACGGCTCGAAATGCAACGAAACTTGTTTGTGGTAATGCGCCTTGGCTCCCCGGTCGTTTTGAGCTACTTGGATGCCGGTTTTGAGCCGCGGTGTGGTCTCAAGGACTTTTGGGGCGCCTGCTGCTTGCTGCTTGCTGCTGTTGTTGCTGCTAAAACGTGTTGCTCACCCTTGGCCCCTAAAAGGTGGTGTAAAATCTCGACAGGGTAAACCCGGCTCGGTAATGAGTTATTATGAATTCTGGCGACAAAGGCACCAAAAATTTTTTCAGCATTAAAAACGGTCAGTTGTTTTTCACCAAAAATATATGGCAAATGATGACTTTTCTGAACCCCCTCGACGCGCTGATTCCAACGATCCCATTTTCATTTTTTGCCGATTTTGGGTCCGGGTCACCTACGAGGCCCAGGGGTCAGTCTTGGTAGGATTTTGGGGGTCCCGTCAATTGAGCCCTTTTTGGGGGAGGGGGGGGGGTCTAGCTAGGGGGCTCTATCGACCCCCCCCCCTCAATTGCAAGCCCGGTTGCCCCAGGGGGGTGCTGGGGCTTGCTGTGCAGACAATTAGCTGCATACCTCATAGACTTCCTAGACCCCATAGACTTTGGCAGGTGGCCCCACAAGGCTGCTTGCCGTGGGGTGTAGGCGGGGTATGTGCTATGCAAATCCAACAGTGGCACACGCAAGAGGATGTGCCTACCAGACGCCGGCAGGCGCCAACCCTACCACCTGCTAAACCTTGGGCCACCCTTGAGGTTTTCAGTTTCCAGTACCCAGCGTTGTATACACCCATGACGCCTTTCACAACCCATTGTAGCTTGGAGGTTGCCAATGGTTGACAAGTATGAAAAGAAGTTTGGACACAATTCAAATTTCATATATGACACGGTGAAAGACATGACCGCATACTTTGTCCCACAAGCACCTTGTTGCCTCACAAGCAATTTAAGACCAGAGAAAGGATTGTCCAACGACACCCAAGGACGGTTGCATAGCATTGTCCTACATGCCGATGAAGCGCAAGGAAAAGTGCAAGAGATCCGTGATGCAGGTGCCGGTACTTTAGTGATGCTTGAGTTCCCACCATTTTGTGTCACCATTGCCATTGATGCTTCGGCCTTACGTACAGGTGGAATGCAACATGAGGATGCATCAAAGGTCGTTGTTCCTCTCATGCAAGTGCAACGCAAGATCAACATTCATTGGTACATTGTTGTGCGCACCAAAGGCGTTGGGTCTTTGTACACTCACGCACATCCCTTCCAATTGACCTTTGGATCAACATATCATGGGGTGCAATGTAGGTCAATGGATAAAATCATCTTGGTCGTGGATGACAAGAGCCTACCTGCGTTGACGTACAACGCCTTCTACGTGGGCATTAGCCGGGTTCGCAAGGGTGCTGGTCTTCGTGTTATTCGCTTGCGGAAACAATGAAGAGCCACCGGAAGATTGGCGGGGTCGATTGAAGTCACTTGTTCCCAAAGTCATGGTTGTTCGATATATGTTGAAAACGAGCTATGAGAATGCTCACAACTTGTTGAAGGCCATGTACGGTGAATGGGATATTGACTACGACATGAGAGGCCACGACAAGAGAATGCATCGCAAGGCATCCAAGAAGCCCCCTAAAAAAGGAACATTTCCTTGCGGCAGGCAATGTGGTCGGGTGTTCGCCACTCCACATCATCGGCGACGGCATGAAGCAAGTTGCAAGCATAACCCTAGCAATGCCGGCCAAGAGGAGAATGTACAACATGCTTCCATCGTCAAGCCCCACTCGAGTGGCAAACGACCAATCAATACACCGTCTCCAGGAGCCCGCAAAAGGCAATGTACGGGTACACATACACACACCCATGAAAGACAAGAAATGGAAGGGGATATCATTGACACGGTGCTGCAAGCCGCATTGGATGAAGACACTTTCATCAACGCCGCTTCCGAAGCACGAACGTTGCTAGATGAACAAGGACAACAAAGATTAGATTGGAAAGGAAAGCAACGTGTACGTGACAATGAAATCTCACCTACCGCACCGTCAAAGCGGAGACACCGTTCATCCGCATCAACACCGGCAACAACATTCCATGCAACTCCACCTCCTAAAGCCTCCTCACTATCGCCACAAACGTCCGCACCCCCTGCATGTGCAACGCCCATCCAATCATCGTCATCATCTTCTTCTTCCTCCCAATCAATGCATGGTCCACCTACACCTTGGGTTCCATGCCACATTTCCGCCGTGCCGGGATCCAGATTGGTTGAAATTGGATCACTATTGTCGAAGTCCAAGGACCAGGTCACGTCACCATGGCTCAAACTCTACTGGGTGCCACGAGTGCTCAGGATGTTCGCAAACATTACTTGAAGCTCAGTGTTCAACTGCATCCTGATAAGTCTAAAGACTCTTGGGCCACGGATCGCTTTCAATTGCTTTTGAAGGCATATAATCTCTTGAAGGACAAGTATAAGTTGCATTGAAAAGCTTCATATGTGCTTCGCCTCAACCGACCGGACTCAAGTAATAGCAATGGCTTGAGCTTCGCAGCCGGTGGCGCCGGCAGCAATATAGTCATTTGCCGTTGCTTGCCAAAGGTCGAAGGGTGTTTCACATTTTGGACTTTGTGGGGTCAAGAAACATGGATATCGGCTTTTTATAAGTTGCACTCTTTTGAAGAAGGGATGTTCAGAGTGGGCAAGTGGGCTTTCCCTTGCTGCTGAACAAAGCATTGGCTGGAGTCAAAAAGCATGGATTGGGCGTTTGGACAAGGTGGACTTTGTTGGGGCATGTTCAGAGTGGGCAAGTGGGCTTTCCCTTGCTACTGAACAAAGCATTGGCCGGAGTCAAGAAGCATGGATTGGACGAGTGTACAACAAGGATTTTGTAAAAGAGGGGCATGTTCAGAGTGGGCAAGTGGGCTTTCCCTTGCTGCTGAACAAAGCATTGAAGTGGGGTCAAGAAACATGGATATGGGCCCTTTACAAGTGGCACTCTTTTGAAGAAGGGATGTTCAGAGTGGGCAAGTGGGCTTTCCCTTGTTGCTGAACAAAGCATTGGGTGGAGTCAAAAAGCATGGATTGGGCGTTTGTACAAGGTGGACTTTGTTGGGGCACGGTCAGAGTGGGCAAGTGGGCTTTCCCTTGCTGTTGAACAAAGCATTGGCCGCTGTCAAGAAGCATGGATTGGAAAATTGTACAAGGTGGACTTTGTAGAAGAGGGGCATGTTCAGAGTGGGCAAGTGGGCTTTCCCTTGCTGCTCAACAAAGCATTGGCCGGAGTCAAGAAGCATGGATTGGACGAGTGTACAAGGTGGATTTTGTAAAAGAGGGGCATGTTCAGAGTGGGCAAGTGGGCTTTCCCTTGCTGCCGAACAAAGCATTGGTTGGAGTCAAGAAGCATTGGTTGGGCGTTTGTACAAGGTGGACTTTGTTGGGGCATGTTCAGAGTGGGCAAGTGGACTTTCCCTTGCTGCTGAACAAAGCATTGGCCGGAGTCAAGAAGCATGGATTGGAAGATTCTACAACGTGGACTTTGTGGAAGAGGGGCATGTTCAGAGTGGGCAAGTGGGCTTTCCCTTGCTGCTGAACAAAGCATTGGCCGGAGTCAAGAAGCATGGATTGGACGATTCTACAAGATGGACTTTGTGGAAGAGGGGCATGTTGAGAGTGGGCAAGTGGGCTTTCCCTTGCTGCCGAACAAAACTCGCAAGTGGGTCGAGAAGTTTGGAAGTGCTACTATCCATGTTGTATGTGGTTTGGCGCAGCCATCATACTTCATGGGGCACATTTTGGAAGAACCTCATGAACATGCGGATGTCTCAACACATCTGGGTTCACCAAGACCTCTGGTTTTATGCCAACGGCATGGAGGCTGGGGGGCAATGGGTACTATGCTCTTGGCCGATGGGAAGCGCCCCCTCCGGTATACAAACAACCCATCGGAGCAGCATAGCACCTAAGACCGGGGGATTTACTCTAGTCGGGGGAGTAGAGTTGGGTCATTATGACCTTATGGGCTGTATCCCGACATTGCAATCATTTTTCAATTTTCCGGGACATTTGGTCCGATTGTTTCTTTTATTCCGAAATAAGTAGGGCACAAATGTCAAGGCACAAACTCCCATGTGTTACGCAAGACTAGGACCTAGCTCGGTCCTAGTTCGAGTCTTGATTACCGAGCTGCTGACCCGCTTTTGAGCCGTGTTTAAGGACGATCGTCATGACCGTGGGGGCACATCTCTAAAGCAAGCGGTCTTTCTCCAACGGTGATCTCCAATGCGTTACGCAAGACTAGGACCCAGCTCGGTCCTAATTCGAGTCTTGATTACCGAGCTGGGTTTACCCTGTCGAGGTTTTACACCACCTTTTAGGGTCCAAGGCTGAGCTACACGTTTTAGCAAGCAACAGCAGCAGCAAGCTGCAGCAGCAGCAGGCGCTTAAAAAGTCCTTGCGACCACACCGTGGCTCAAAACCGGCATCCAAGTAGCTCAAAACGACCGGGGAGCGAACGCGCATCACCACAAACAGGTTTCGTGCCGTTTCGAGCCGTCTAGCTCGCTCTATGGCTGATTTAGTGTCCAAAAAAGGCTGTTTTTGAGCCGTTCTCAGGACAATCGTCCTGAAAATTCAGGACGATCGTTGGTTTGTCCAGTAGGCGATTCCAGTCAGCGCTGTTGTTCTTGCACAAGGATTAGACAATCAAATGATTGCAAATGGGTGATGAAGAAGGCATCTTCCGCACCGCGGTGTCTTCCCGTGGTCCATTTGGGGTGAAAAATAGGCTTTTTTTTTTAGTGTTCAAGAGCAGGCAGGACGCTGCAACAAGCAATCCAAAAGTCCTTGCAACCACACCGTGGCTCAAAACCGGCATCCAAGTAGCTCAAAACAACCAGGGAGCAAACACCCATCACCACAAACAAGTTTCGTGCCGTTTCGAGCCGTCTATCCCGTTCTTTGGCCGATTTAGTGTCCAAAAAAGGCCGTTTTTGAGCCTTTTTCAGGACGATCGTCCTGAAAACTCAGGACGATCGTTGGTTTGTCCAGTAGGCGATTCCAGTCAACGTTGTTCTTCTTGCACAAGGATTGGACAATCAAATGATTGCAAATGGGTGATGAAGGCATCTTCCGCACTCCGGTGTCTTCCCGTGGTCCATTTGGGATGAAAAATAGGCGTTTTTATTTAGTGTTCAAGAGCAGGAAGGAAGCTGCAACAAGCAATCCAAAAGTTCTTGCGACCACACCGTGGCTCAAAACCGGCATCCAAGTAGCTCACAACAACCAGGGAGCAAACACCCATCACCACAAACAAGTTTCGTGCCGTTTCGAGCCGTCTATCCCGTTCTTTGGCTGATTTAGTGTCCAAAAAAGGCCGTTTTTGAGCCGTTTTTAGGACGATCGTCCTGAAAATTCAGGACGATCGTTGGTTTGTCCTGTAGGCGATTCCAGTCAACGTTGTTCTTCTTGCACAAGGATTAGACAATCAAATGATTGCAAATGGGTGATGAAGAAGGCATCTTCCGCACTCCGGTGTCTTCCCGTGGTCCATTTGGGGTGAAGAATGGGCGTTTTGGAGTTAGTGTTCAAGAGCGCACACGGTAGGAGCAAGCAGCTCGCAACACCCGGCGACGTGCCTTTGTTGCCATGTAGGCTTTCTCATGGCATCCACGCGTTTTGTTATGTACGTACCTTGGTCGCCGTGTAGGCTTTCTCACGGCAATCAAACTAATTGACGATGTCCAATGAGGGAACACCAGTGTTTGTTTGACCATGCTCGTTCGTCACAATTGTTCATTCGTTGAGTGCACTTGCTCCATATGTGCGTTTGTTGCCATGTAGGCTTTCTCATGGCATCAAAACGTGCTTGTTATGTGGGTACCTTGGTCGCCGTGTAGGCCTTCTCACGGCAATCCAAGCAGCTCGCAGCACTCGGCGATCCATATGTGCCTTTGTTGCCATGTAGGCTTTCTCATGGCATCCAAGCAGTTTGTTATGTATGTACCTTGGTCGCCGTGTAGGCTTTCTCACGGCAATCAAGCTAATTGAGTTTGTGCGATGAGGGAACACCGGTGTTTGTTTGACCATGCTCGTTCGTCGCAATTGTTCTTTCGTTGAGTGCACTTCCTCCATATGTGCGTTTGTTGCCATGTAGGCTTTCTCATGTCATCAAAACGTGCTTGTTATGTGGGTACCTTGGTCGCCGTGTGGGCCTTCTCACGGCAATCAAACTCGTTCACTTTCCCAACGAGGAACACCTGTGATGTTTGACCATGCTCTCGTCAGTTCGCAATTTGTGCCCCATTTTGGACGCTTAGTTGCTTTTTTTGTCACCATCCTTTTGGTGTGGATCTTATTGTATTTCCATTTGGCGACATGCCTACGCCTTCACTGACCGACAAAGATTGTCATGATGTGGGTCGCCTATGGGGATGGATGTGGGTACGCCAAGACAACCAAGACATGAAGGCCAAGGCAGTCATGCGTTGGACTTGTGCATCTTGTGGAGAATCCAAGGATGTACGGTTTGATAACATGAAGAAGTTTGGTCCGGGAAAGCACAAGTGTTCACAACAATCTCAACCACAAGAGAAAGAGGCAAATGCGAAAGCAAAAGATGGTCGCCCATCCGTCACCACGTTGCATTGCCATGAACTTGCGGCAGAATATGGATGTGATTGGTTGGGGGTGCTTGTAGACAATGCCGTGCATGTAGATGACTCCCTCATTTCCTCAATTTGTGTGATGCGATGGCAATGTTGGGGTTGTACCACCAACTTTGATCGTACATACAACATGATGAAGCGTCGAGGCTTTGTTTGCTCCACTTGTAACGCATCACAAACTAAGGAGGACAAGCAGCGCGCAGGGCAAGCGGGCTCCAAGGAAAACAAGCAGCGGGCAGGGCAAGCGGGCTCCAAGGAGAACAAGCAGCGGGCAGGGCAAGCGGGCTCCAAGGAGAACTAGCAGCGGGCAGGGCAAGCGGGCTCCAAGGAGAAGAAGCAACGGGCGGGGCAAGCGGGTGGTGTGGTGGCATCCCGGGAGGACAAGCAGCGCGCACGGCAAGCGGGCTCCAAGGAGAACAAGCAGCGGGCAGGGCAAGCGGGTTCCAAGGAGGACAAGCAGCGGGCAGGGCAAGCGGGCTCCAAGGAGGACAAGCAGTGGGCGGGACAGGCTAGCCCTAAGGAGGACAAGCAACGGGCAGGGCAAGTGGGGGGCCAAGCAGGCTCTAAGGAGGATAAGCAGCGGGCAGGGCAATCTGGGGCCGTTTGACGTGCTTTGAATTATGCACGTGAAACCGTGGCAGGTTAGTCAACACAAGCCATTCAGCACATGTGGGAGAGAGGCGATGAGATAGAACCGCCCGGATCCGTTGTGGATGAAGATGAGGAAGCCATGCTGCAATCGGTTGTAGGCCCATCACCTGATGAGTTTACGGGATCAAAGGTTGGCACATCCCTTGCTTCAACTGTGAGAGGCTTTTGGGAGCAAACCGGGATGGATAGATTTCCAATTCAACCTGCAGCCAATTTGGAGAGTTGTGAGTCTTTGGACGCCTTGGAACGAGCTATACTGGATGAGAAGGTGGACACCGTGGATATGGTGGCGTTGGCCAAAGAGTGGCACAAAAAAGTCTGAGTATGCGAGGACATTCAATCTTGCGGGTGCTGTGGAGTGAGAGATTTCCAACAAGTGAAGGAAGTGGAGGTATCCAAGTTGGACCTTTTAAGGTTGGACATAGAACAAGTTTCATGGTACCATGGGATTCCCATTCAGTATCGCAAGTATGCCGCGGTCTTTGAACAAGACACAAGGCTATATTGGTTGCACCATGATCTTGTATCTAATGGTGCAGTGCAATTGTGTAATTCATGTCATCGGAGTTTGTTTCATCCAAAGAAAGGTCAAGTGCCACCAAATGCCATTGCTAGTGGCAAGCATTTTGGTAAGCGATGCGACTTACCGGAGTTAACGGATTTGGAGGAGCGTATGTTGGGACGAGTGCGGACGACAGTAAACACCGTGAAGCTTGTTAGTGCCAAGAATGGTGCAACATCGCAATGGGGTGTTCGAGGACATGCCATTTCTGTACCGCATGATGGACCCGAAGTGTTGGCTGCACGTCTACCGGATGTAGAGGCTCTGGTGGGTACGAAGGTCATTTTTGTGGGACCGCGCCGTGATGCGGAGGCTATGCGTCGTGATCAACACTGCAAAGAACGAGTAGAGCGAATCTTCACACCGCGATGGGATCGATTGGTTCAATGGTTGCGAGTTTTGAAAGTGATCAATCCGGAATATGCCAACGTCGAAATCTTGGAGGTTGCACCACCTGAAGTGGTTGATTTTCCAAATGCCGTATTTGACAATATGTCCATTGGTGATCATCCAGACGTGATTGCAGCCGAAAAGCAATCCGGTGCGGACATTGCAGGAGCAAGAAAAGGTGACTTGGATGATGGTGAGGTAATATTGGATGCTGTTATGCTGTCGGACGGAGCATGATTGAATCGAGATGGGAACGATGTGCCACAGGTTCTTCAATCTATCAAGGAGATGCTAGCGGACCGTCGTAACAGTATAGTTCGACGAGAAGAAGTTGGCATGAACGAGTTTGAGGCCAATGACCGCCTTTTGACGTTGTCCTTTCCCGCGTTGTTTATGTTTGGAAGTGGTATCAAGCGGCCATGTGGAGTTTCGGAAGCGGATACAAGGCACATGTTGTTGCAATATGACAATCGCTTTGCTGAAGCCCGCGACTTTTGTTTGTTGCTCTTTAATCAAAAGTTCTGCCACACAGCGTTGCGAAGCGTCAGGGACGCCATTTATGCCAATCCCAATCGAATGAAGGCATTTGAGACGGCCATCAACACGCCCAATCTTGAGGAAGATTTGAAGAAGGCAGAAGCAAACCCCCAACGAAAAGAAGCGCGACACCTTGTGCACACATTCATGCCTTTCTTCCGGACTTGCCATGCAGCAGTGCCCTTCAGCACTTCGGAGCGGTATGCAGTGATGGGGAAGATGAATAGTATGATGCTGTTCTTTGGGCCTCCAAGTCTCTTCTACACGGTTGCACCAAATGATATAGACAACGAGCTGTCTTTATGTTTGTCGATGGGTGATCGGCAAGCCCGTGTTCCATTGCCACAGGTTTCGCGGCGATTTGAAGCGCTATCCAAAAACCCTGTAGCCGCCGCACGCATTTTTGAGCGACAAGTGAGGGCTTTCTTGGAGGTTTTGCTAGGTCTTCCGAGTTCCAAACAAACCAAGAAAGATCGTGCGGTGTGCAACCGGAAGAAGGGTCTGTTTGGTACATGCGTGGCCCATTGCACATGCTACGAGTGCCAAGGCCGCGGCTCTCTCCATTTCCATGGTCTTTTTTGGGGTGGCGTTCCCCCATGGTTGTTGGACATGGTTGTGGGGAATAGCGAGCTTGTGCAAGCCGTTGCCGCGGTGTTGGATCAACAAATATGTGCCGCATTGGATGCCCACATTCACCAGGATTATGAGCATAGACTAAAGCACAAGGTTGAAGCCCCACGTATGCTAGAGGAGAAGCAACTTTTGCCTCCATTGCCGGACGACCCCCATGAAGCGGCACAGGAAATTGAACAGTTTGCCTCCAAGGTCTTTGGCAACATTCAAATCCACAGGTGTCTCATTGCTAGTTGCGGCAAACCACCAGGAGGAAAAAGCGGGTGCCGTTTTGGGTTGCCTCGTGCAGCGGGAGAAGGGTATGATGACACAAGGCCACATTTCTTTGTGGCGTATCATACCCCTTCGGGAAGGCACAACATCCGGATGTATGAGTCGGAGGTAGAATTTGATGCCAATGATGAAAAGGTAAGCTGTGTTCTCGTCATATGGGAGTTGCGGCGGCCACATCCTTGTGATGGACGTGTGGTTGAAACCAACAAACTCTTGGCCTACCTGTATGCTAGCAACACGAATGTGCAATTTCTCGGAGGTGAGGACGTGCTGGTTGCTGTGGCCAAATACGTTGTTGGTTACTGTAGCAAGAATCCGGTAAGGATTGCCAATGTGTTGAGCACAATTCGTCAAGTGACTCGTGAGGTGGACAAAATGGACACCACGCAGTTTGCACAACCCGGAGAGAAGGAGGCTCTCTTGCTAAAGCGCATCATCAACTCGTTGGACAAGAAGGTGGAATTTAGTGCGCAAATGGCAGCCGTCTCCTTGTTGGGATATCCCTCATGGCATTGCTCTCACAAGTTTGCCGTTGTGCATCCTTGATGCACTGTAACCGCCATTCCTACTTTATTCAGTGGAATGTTGGAAGATGGAGACGGGGAGAGTACAAGTGATGATGAAGGTCATGCAAACTTGCAGAATATTTGTGTAGATGTGCCATCCATTTCGTCATCCGTGTCGGATGTGGAGGATGACCACCCCTTGGCAACATCACATGTTGATATGCAGGAAGCATCACAAACACCAACACATCCGCCTCCAAATGACAATGGCACGGGTTCTTCAGAGGATGACCAAGATGACAACAATACTCTTGTGGAACACGCAAACTCTTTGACAATGGATGTGGCACAATCCGATGCGGATGCAACATGCCGAGCATACCTTTACACAGTGGGTGAAGGATTGGAAGCCAGGAAAATTGCTGTCACGCCCGCCATCAATTATGCTTGTCGTGGGAAGCGGCTTAGGGCCCTTTGCGCTCTTGAGTATTATTGTCTCGTCAAAATAGAGCAACGGCGTGCAACGGACCCTATTGAAGTTACCGATGGAGTCAATGATGGACGCCCCGAAAATGCCATGTTTCATTTCCATCCCCGACATGTGCTTGATGATAGCAATTACGTGCAATACCTAGTGTCACAATCTAGGTGCCCTATCTTGGCAGGGAAGCGCATGCCTGTCTGGCCCGGTGTGGATGGTAGTGCTCGCACAAGGAAGGCATGGGCCCAGTTTGTCATGTGCAATTTCGTTCCTTGGGATATCGAACAACCGCCCCAAATCACTTGGAACGATTACTTGCAATGGGAGGAACATTGCAAGACCGCACATGCAAGCTACTTGCAGCGCAATCGGCATTCCATGGTTGTCCGGTTGAAGAAGATTGGGCACTATGATCGCTTGCGAAAGTCATTGACGGATGACATTCGAAAGCGTTGTAGGAAGATTTGGGGTGTGAGGCACCCGTTGGATGTTGATTTCAACGCAGGTAAGGAGATGGCGGAGCTCAAGGAAACGAGAACGGAGGTGAAAGATACTAGGTTCGCCGAAGCGGTGCAAGATATGCAAGAAGCAATTCAAAGAGCCCAAAACACAAATAAAAGAGGACGTGCGGCTTCAAGTGAGGAGTTTGATATCCTCAAAGAAGCCTTGAATTTGCACTTGGGCTTGGCACCGGCGATAAGTCATGCCTCACAGGAGAAAGAAACAAAGTTTCTTTATGCTTTGGGCGATGATGATCATTACCCACATGGAGATGATATTTACTCCCATGCCCAAAGAGTGGTCGACGGTATCAAGGCTGAGGAGGAGTCACCGGAGACAGATGTTTCTTCCACATGTGATGGTCAAGAAGAGATCATCGACAGGATCACAAATTACGTGAGGTTAGAGGCCACGTGCGACTCATCCGCAAAGCCAATTGCACCTTTGGTCTTCCTACATGCTGGCGGAGGAACGGGAAAGAGTTGGGTGGCACGGGAAATCCATGCAAGATTACGACAAAGCTTTGGTTGGAACGTTGTGCGATTTGTTGCTCCATCAGGAATCGCCGCAAGTAATCTGGCAAAGGGATCTACCATCCATCATGCATTGGGCCTTGCTGTTTTTGATGGAGACAGTGAAACACTGCAAGGCGAGAGCGACAAGGCAAAGTTGCACCGCTTGCGCAAACTTTTTGAAGGTTGCAAAGTGTTGATAGTGGATGAAGTCTCAATGGTTGGTTGTCGCATGCTACGGGATATTCATAGCCGCCTATGTGAGATCATGCAATGCCAAGATAAACCATTTGGCGGTATGTGCCTGGTATTGATGGGTGATTTCGTGCAATTAACGCCTGTTGGTCAAACGGAATTGTTTGGATCTGTAAAAGTCCAAGTTGGTGGGCAAGACTTGAATGATGTATTTGGCCGGGAATTGTTCCAAAAGTTTGATGAGGTGAGTCTCGTGAAACAACATAGAGCCACGGATCCACAATATGCTGCATCAGTATCCGCCTTCCGTGAATGGACCACTAGTGCTCTGCAAACATGCATCGAATTCTTGGATACCATCGTGGAAATCACCCCAGATGAATTTAAGGACCCTGCCTGGCAAGAAACCACAATCGTTAGCACTGATCAAATGACCGTTCACACTGTGAATGAAGTCATGCTTCAACGATTTGCCATTGCTCGAGGATTGCCCATTGTAGCTTGGAGGTTGCCAATGGTTGACAAGTATGAAAAGAAGTTTGGACACAATTCAAATTTCATATATGACACGGTGAAAGACATGACCGCATACTTTGTCCCACAAGCACCTTGTTGCCTCACAAGCAATTTAAGACCAGAGAAAGGATTGTCCAACGGCACCCAAGAACGGTTGCATAGCATTGTCCTACATGCCGATGAAGCGCCAGGAAGAGTGCAAGAGATCCGTGATGCAGGTGCCGGTACTTTAGTGATGCTTGAGTTCCCACCATTTTGTGTCACCATTGCCATTGATGCTTCGGCCTTAAGTATAGGTGGAATGCAACATGAGGATGCATCAAAGGTCGTTGTTCCTCTCATGCAAGTGCAACGCAAGATCAACATTCATTGGTACATTGCTGTGCGCACCAAAGGCGGTGGGTCTTTGTACACTCACGCACATCCCTTCCAATTGACCTTTGGATCAACATATCATGGGGTGCAATGTAGGTCAATGGATAAAATCATCTTGGTCGTGGATGACAAGAGCCTACCTGCGTTGACGTACAACGCCTTCTACGTGGGCATTAGCCGGGTTCGCACGGGTGCTGGTCTTCGTGTTATTCGCTTGCGGAAACAATGAAGAGCCACCGGAAGATTGGCGGGGTCGATTGAAGTCACTTGTTCCCAAAGTCATGGTTGTTCGATATATGTTGAAAACGAGCTATGAGAATGCTCACAACTTGTTGAAGGCCATGTACGGTGAATGGGATATTGACTACGACATGAGAGGCCACGACAAGAGAATGCATCGCAAGGCATCCAAGAAGCCCCCTAAAAAAGGAACATTTCCTTGCGGCAGGCAATGTGGTCGGGTGTTCGCCACTCCACATCATCGGCGACGGCATGAAGCAAGTTGCAAGCATAACCCCAGCAATGCCGGCCAAGAGGAGAATGTACAACATGCTTCCATCGTCAAGCCCCACTCGAGTGGCAAACGACCAATCAATACACCGTCTCCAGGAGCCCGCAAAAGGCAATGTACGGGTACACATACACACACCCATGAAAGACAAGAAATGGAAGGGGATATCATTGACACGGTGCTGCAAGCCGCATTGGATGAAGACACTTTCATCAACGCCGCTTCCGAAGCATGAACGTTGCTAGATGAACAAGGACAACAAAGACTAGAACGGAAAGGAAAGCAACGTGTACGTGACAATGAAATCTCACCTACCGCACCGTCAAAGCGGAGACACCGTTCATCCGCATCAACACCGGCAACAACATTCCATGCAACTCCACCTCCTAAAGCCTCCTCACTATCGCCACAAACGTCCGCACCCCCTGCATGTGCAACGCCCATCCAATCATCGTCATCATCTTCTTCTTCCTCCCAATCAATGCATGGTCCACCTAC
Source organism: Eutreptiella sp. 'Long Island Sound 2002' (assembly GCA_964036045.1). Taxonomy (NCBI): domain Eukaryota; phylum Euglenozoa; class Euglenophyceae; order Eutreptiales; family Eutreptiaceae; genus Eutreptiella; species Eutreptiella sp. 'Long Island Sound 2002'. The sequence goes on along the minus strand of OZ038392.1, from coordinate 27,824,698 downwards.
ACCTTGGGTTCCATGCCACATTTCCGCCGTGCCGGGATCCAGATTGGTTGAAATTGGATCACTATTGTCGAAGTCCAAGGACTAGGTCACCATGGCTCAAACTCTACTGGGTGCCACGAGTGCTCAGGATGTTCGCAAACATTACTTGAAGCTTAGTGTTCAACTGCATCCTGATAAGTCTAAAGACTCTTGGGCCACGGATCGCTTTCAATTGCTTTTGAAGGCATATAATCTCTTGAAGGACAAGTATAAGTTGCATTGAAAAGCTTCATATGTGCTTCGCCTCAACCGACCGGACTCAAGTAATAGCAATGGCTTGAGCTTCGCAGCCGGTGGTGCTGGCAGCAATATAGTCATTTGCCGTTGCTTGCCAAAGGTCGAAGGGTGTTTCACATTTTGGACTTTGTGGGGTCAAGAAACATGGATATCGGCTTTTTATAAGTTGCACTCTTTTGAAGAAGGGATGTTCAGAGTGGGCAAGTGGGCTTTCCCTTGCTGCTGAACAAAGCATTGGCTGGAGTCAAAAAGCATGGATTGGGCGTTTGTACAAGGTGGACTTTGTTGGGGCATGTTCAGAGTGGGCAAGTGGGCTTTCCCTTGCTGCTGAACAAAGCATTGGCCGGAGTCAAGAAGCATGGATTGGACGAGTGTACAACGTGGATTTTGTAAAAGAGGGGCATGTTCAGAGTGGGCAAGTGGGCTTTCCCTTGCTGCTGAACAAAGCATTGAAGTGGGGTCAAGAAACATGGATATGGGCCCTTTACAAGTGGCACTCTTTTGAAGAAGGGATGTTCAGAGTGGGCAAGTGGGCTTTCCCTTGTTGCTGAACAAAGCATTGGGTGGAGTCAAAAAGCATGGATTGGGCGTTTGGACAAGGTGGACTTTGTTGGGGCATGTTCAGAGTGGGCAAGTGGGCTTTCCCTTGCTGTTGAACAAAGCATTGGCCGCAGTCAAGAAGCATGGATTGGAAAATTGTACAAGGTGGACTTTGTAGGAGAGGGGCATGTTCAGAGTGGGCAAGTGGGCTTTCCCTTGCTACTGAACAAAGCATTGACGTGGGGTCAAGAAACATGGATATGGGCGTTTTACAAGTGGCACTTTTTTGAAGAAGGGATCTTAAGAGTGGGCAAGTGGGCTTTCCGTTGCTGCTAAACAAAGCATTGGCTGTAGTCAAGAAGCATGGATTCGACGATTGTACAACGTGGACTTTGTAAAAGAGGGGCATGTTCAGAGCGGGCAAGTGGGCTTTCCCTTGCTGCTGAACAAAGCATTGAAGTGGGGTCAAGAAACATGAATATGGGCATTTTACAAGTGGCATTATTTTGAAGAAGGGATGTTCAGAGTGGGCAAGTGGGCTTTCCCTTGCTGCCGAACAAAGCATTGGGTGGAGTCAAAAAGCATGGAATGGGAGTTTGTACAAGGTGGACTTTGTTGGGGCACGGTCAGAGTGGGCAAGTGGGCTTTCCCTTGCTGTTGAACAAAGCATTGGCCGCAGTCAAGACGCATGGATTGGACGATTCTACAACGTGAACTTTGTGGAAGAGGGGTATGTTCAGAGTGGGCAAGTGGGCTTTCCCTTGCTGCTGAACAAAGAATTGCAGTGGGGTCAAGAGACATGGATATCGGCTTTTTAGAAGTTGCACTCTTTTGAAGAAGGGATGTTCAGAGTGCGCAAGTGAGCTTTCCCTTGCAGCGGAACCAAGCATTGGTTGGAGTCAAGAAGCATTGGTTGGGCGTTTGTACAAGGTGGACTTTGTTGGGGCATGTTCAGAGTGGGCAAGTGGGCTTTCCCTTGCTGCTGAACAAAGCATTGGCCGGAGTCAAGAAGCATGGATTGGACGATTCTACAACGTGGACTTTGTGGAAGAGGGGCATGTTCAGAGTGGGCAAGTGGGCTTTCCCTTGCTGCTGAACAAAGCATTGGCCGGAGTCAAGAAGCATGGATTGGACGATTCTACAAGATGGACTTTGTGGAAGAGGGGCATGTTCAGAGTGGGCAAGTGGGCTTTCCCTTGCTGCTGAACAAAACTCGCAAGTGGGTCGAGAAGTTTGGAAGTGCTACTATCCATGTTGTATGTGGTTTGGCGCAGCCATCATACTTCATGGGGCACATTTTGGAAGAACCTCATGAACATGCGGATGTCTCAACACATCTGGGTTCACCAAGACTTCTGGTTTTATGCCAACGGCATGGAGGCTGGGGGGCAACGGGTACTATGCTCTTGGCCGATGGGAAGCGCCCCCTCCGGTATACAAACAACCCATCGGAGCAGCATAGCACCTAAGACCGGGGGATTTACTCTAGTCGGGGGAGTAGAGTTGGGTCATTATGACCTTATGGGCTGTATCCCGACATTGCAATCATTTTTCAATTTTCCGCGACATTTGGTCCGATTGTTTCTTTTATTCCAAAGTAAGTAGGGCACAAATGTCAAGGCACAAACTTCCATGTGTTACGCAAGACTAGGACCCAGCTCGGTCCTAGTTCGAGTCTTGATTACCGAGCTGGGTTTACCCTGTCGAGGTTTTACACCACCTTTTAGGGGCCAAGGGTGAGCAACACGTTTTAGCAAGCAGCAGCAGCAGCAGCAGCAGCAAGCAGCAGCAAGCAATCAGAAGGTCCAAACGTCGTTGTGACCACACCGTGGCTCAAAACCGGTATCCAAGTAGCTCAAAACGACCGGGGAGCAAACGCGCATCACCACAAACAAGTTTCGTTGCGTTTCGAGCCGTCTGGCCCGTTCCACGGCCGATTTAATGTCCAAAAATGGCCGTTTTTTCGGCTGTTTTCGGCTGTTTTCAGGACGATCGTCCTAAAATTTCCCGACGATCGCCGCTACGCCAAGCAGGTGTTTCCGATGAGGGCCGTTGTTGTTTCATGGCGATTGGGCTATCAAATGATCGCAAATGGGTGTTGAATCGAACATGTACCATGCCGTGGTGCCACGCGGTGGCCCATTTTGAGGTAAAAATGAGCAGTTATTGAGCCGTGTTTCAGGACAATCGTCGTAACCATGGAGGCACATCTCTAAAGCAAGCGGTCTTCCTTTAACGGTGATTTCCAATGCGTTACGCAAGACTAGGACCCAGCTCGGTCCTAGTTCGAGTCTTGAATTGTTTACCGAGCTGGGTTTACCCTGTCGAGGTTTTACACCACCTTTTAGGGTACAAGGGTGAGCAACACCTTTTAGCAAGCAGCAGCTAGCAGCAGCAGCAGCAGCAGCAAGCAGGCGAGTAAAAAGTCCTTGAGACCACACTGCGGCTCAAAACCGGCATCCAAGTAGCTCAAAACGACCGGGGAACAAAGGCGCATCACCACAAACAAGTTTCGTTGCATTTCGAGCCGTCTAGCCCGTTCTACGGCCGATTTAGTGTCCAAAAATGGCCGTTTTTGGGCTGTTTTCGGCTGTTTTCAGGACGATCGTCCTGAAAGTTCAGGACGATCGTCGCTACGCCAAGCAGGTGTTTCCGATGAGGGCCGTTGTTGTTTCATGGCGATTGGACTATCAAAGGATGGCAAATGGGTGTTCAATAAGGCGTGTACCACGCCGTGGTGCCACGCGGTGGTCCATTTTGAGGTGAAAATGAGCCGTTTTCCAGCCACGTTTCAGGACCATCGCCGTAACCATGGAGGCACATCTCTAAAGCAAGCGGTCTTTCTTCAACGGTGATTTCCCATGCGTTACGCAAGACTAGGACCCAGCTCGGTCCTAGTTCGAGTCTTGATTACCGAGCTGGGTTTACCCTGTCGAGGTTTTACACCACCTTTTAGGGGCCAAGGGTGAGCAACACGTTTTAGCAGCAGCAAGCAGCAAGCAGCAGCAGCAAGCAAGCAGAAGGTCCAAAAGTCCTTGCGACCACACCGTGGCTCAAAACCGGCATCCAAGTAGCTCAAAACGACCGGGGAGCAAACGCGCATCACCACAAACAAGTTTAGTTGCGTTTTGAGGCGTCTAGCCTGTTCTACGGCCTATTTAGTGTCCAAAAATGGCCGTTTTTGGGCTGTTTTCAGGACGATCGTCCTGAAAGTTCACGACGATCGCCGGTGTGTCAAGTGGGCGTTTGCAATGAGGGCTGTTGTTCTTCCAGGGCGATTGGGCTATCAAATGATGGCAAATGCGTGTTCAACAAGGCGCGTACCATGCCGTGGTGCCACACGGTGGTTCATTTTGAGGTGAAAATGAGCCGTTTTGGAGCCCTATTTCAGCACAATCGTCCTGACCGTGGAGGTACATCTCTAAAGCGAGCGGTCTTTCTTCAACGGCGATTTCCCATGCATTGCGCAAGACTAGGACCCAGCTCGGTCCTAGTTCGAGTCTTGATTAATGGTGCCTGTCAATTGAGCCCTTTTCCCAACCCCCCCCGGCCCAGATTTTGGGGGCTCTATTGACCCCCCCCCCCCCTCGCTTGCAAGCCTGACATGCCCTGTTCCCCCAGCCCAGGGCTGCCGGCCCTGTGCCTCCCTCACCAACGCCCAAATCCAAACCCCCGCAGTTCCACTGCACTGCGCGCCTTTCCTCACAGGGGCTGCTGTCAAGCGTGGAGCAGTCCATTTGTGTGGATGCTGGCCATTTTGTAGGGGACCGGCGGTCCTCTTGGAGTGGCTTCGTCGTCCAGCGCCGCATCGTCCTCCACCGCAACTGGACGCTTTACCGCCCCCCCTACCACAAACGACTGTTCTGCTAATCCCAGGTTTCCCCAGGAAACCCAGTTTGGCTCCACTGCCCCCTTGTTCACAGTGGGCCGCGCGCTCCCGCCCGTCAGATGGATGTTCGACTTTTACTGTGCTGTGTCAGGAGGGCAACGGAATTTGGGCAACCAGCCAAACAGGGATGCCGGTCACGGGGTGACGGGGTCAAGACGGCCCCTGCGTGCTGAGCAAGGCCCGGCTTTGTCTGCACGCAGAGAGCTGGTCTGGACCCAAATGTGAGCCCGTCGTACTGGGCAGTGGCTGGGTCCCCCGTGCAAGAGGTGTTGCTGCACACAACACCGTCCCACCCAGAAATGTGGTGTGGCACGACGGGCAGGGGCAACTGGGTGGAAGTGATGCGTGGAAGGAGGCGTCCACTGTATGAACGGCAGCTGCTCCCAGGGTGAGATGTGCGTTTGTGAGTGGTGCTGCCTTTCACGGGGACACAGCAACCTGCTGCCTAGCGCTGCACATGGCAACATCCAATTCCAGCGCCAGTGCCAGCGCCAGCGGAAGTCCCAGCCTCAGCGTCAATCCCATGCAATTAAAAGAAGCGAAGCACAAAGACGATCTTGCCCTAAATTCTCGTTTGTTGCACTGTTTTAGCGCCATAAACTTGAGGACGCCGACACAACTTTTGTAAGCAGTCTATTTTTCATCCTCCTTGGCCTTTTTTGCCTCTCCAAAGTAACCCTTACAACATATGCGAGTGGAAGAAGGGTGACTCATGAAAACATCCACATTCGGTTCTTGCAAAAATTTCACCATTTCAGCTAAAGAGAACGATTGCAATTGCACTACTTGGAGATTTCGCTTTAAAGCACCAGCCACGCTCTCTGTAATCCTGCCACAACCCTCATAGATCTTTAGTGGCCATAGTGATGTCGCTACCAGCGCGAACCCTCGCCTCAGCACTTCAACTGCCACCACACACCTAAGAGCCCTGCCACATCCCTTGCAATCCTCTCGCCGCCCTTGGAACTTAGAGACCTCCTGTTTTTTTCGCACTTGTGATGAGCCTACTATCTTGTCGGCCCTTGCACTCTTCGAGAACCGTTGTAATCGCATCCCTTTTAATGACCCCCTAGAAAGTAACCATAGCCCACAATAACGCACAACATTCAATAGTGACCCTTACAACTTCGCTATGCTCTTGCCACGAGCTGTCGCAGCAGGGTGCAACGCTTGCAACCCGAAGCGTAACCAACAGCCGTTGCTCACCAATCAAGTAAGCTAGTTTTACTATCGATGCGTGCTTGGAGCAGACCATGTTATCGGTATTCTTGAGGTCGTTATGGACAATGGCCACTTGATAGAGGCGATACGATCCACTACAAAGCTGGTTGTTTGCATTGGCCACCACATCGATTGTGATGCGATATTCTTGGGTTGCATTTTGCGACGTAGGAAGATCACTCCAAAGCGTCATATGGGTCATATCAAAGCATTGCTCGGTAATGTTGAAGTGCCATGCGGGGGTCTGGGGCATGAAGTTCCCTATGGTACCCAAGGGCGGGCGGGGGAGCGTGGGACTGAAGTGCAATGCGGGACACAAGGGCGCAAAACAGCTCCCAACAATCGATCAACTCCTTGGCAGTGGGTGGGGTTGGGCTGTTGGGGCGGTGTGCCAAGGTACCGGGGTGGTGGGGGGTCCCGTGCTGCGCTGATATGTTGTCCTCAAAATATTCAGTGCGTGGCGCTGATTCTTTGGCTCCCACTGAACTGAGTCAAAATATTCACTTGGTCCTCGTGATGTAGGCGATACAGATGCCATGACAAAGAACAGGATGTCCCTATTTTTAGGGCCACCGATCCCTAGCGGCCAGTAGGGCCCTGTGTTTTGCGGTATTTCTCAGCCATTCCTCACACAAGGAGGGGTCTAGCCATCAATTGGAGACTTCTGGTGTCATGTCCCCCGTGCGTTCACTAACGACTATGATGCAATATTCAAAATTATCATACAAATGTTGCTAAACATTCGGGACGCAGAATACCACCAACGCTTTCTGCACGCGGTTCGTGCGCATGCTCTTGTCCCATGCCCACGTCATCCCCCCCCCCCCCCCCCCGGGAGCTGTCCCATTGGAGTCCGTGGTGCATAGTGGGGGTTCCCCCTTCCTCAAACAGTGCCTGCCCAGTGCAGTCGCCGGGCACAAGCTCGGCCTTGCAACAGCGATGCGTCCACGTTCAGCCTGCGACCTGTGGCGACATGCGGGCGTGGTGTGCATGGACGGCCTCGTGCAAGGCCGGGGCCCCGCACTTGACCTTTGTATGCCATGACCCCGGCTGTGCTAACCCAAAGGGGCGAGTAAGCGGCCTCTCCTGCAACCAACTGCCCACGCGCACCGCGGACTCCTGCCGCCCCTCCCCCCATGTGGCCGGGATGCAGCGTGCAAGGGCAGTGTTGGGCGGCACTCCAGCCCCTGCCATCCTCCGGCGTGCCATAGTGCCAGCGTACCCGTGGGGCATAGGGGGATCCCGGTGTCAGATGCTGACGGCCCCACACATCCGGACACTGAGCCGTGAGGAGATGGGGGTAAGGGAAAAGAGGAAGGGCACGGGATTTTGCAGACCTCGAACCAGATTAAGGCGAGGCAGGGGGTGGCAGGCGTCGGCACTGCACAGGCCCCAGCACAGGAGATGGGGGCGGGGACATCGCGACACCCAGGCAATGAGCGAAGGGACCGAAGGCGCGACACACACCACGAAAGCCACTTCCCATGAACTACCAACAGTACTGCAATGATTGTGACCAAGAATGAACTGACGGGCTATCAAAATCTATCGCCCCGGCGGGGCAATTGGCGAAATTGGCGCAAGCGCGTGCGCACACACACACTCCGGCCGCTGAACATCCATCAGCACGCAGAACTCAGGGTTACCGCTGCAGAAGCAAAGCTTGGGGTTGACCTTGGCGGCCTGAGCATGATTTGAATTTGTACAGGACGTCACAACGCGTACACATACACACGCACACACAAACACACGCGCACGCACGCACGCACGCAGGCGTAGCAATTCAGCTCCCGTTTGGGCCCCCGAGAAGGCAGGGGTGAGGCAGCCACTTCTGATTTTATTCTGCTTTGTATGGGACTACTACTAATTTTTAGCGCCCCGCGCTTGGCGTTGGGGATCCCCGAGAATGCAGGGGTGACGTAGCATTTCAGCCCCCTTTTGGGCCCCTGAGGAGGCATGGGTGAGGCAGCCCTTTCTGATTTTGTTCCCCTTTCTATGGGACCACTACTGATTTTTTGTTGCAGGCATGCATGCGCGCAAGCATGCAGGCGCCCGCACACACACGGGCGCACACCGGCAAGGCAGGGCACGGTAGGGCATGCGGTCTGTACATAGGTGCATGTTTTCATGCTGGCTTGTGCTGGGTGGACGGGTGGACGCCAATGTTCTTCTTAGCCTTTTGTCTTTCTTGTGCTGTAACACCAAATTGGGATACCAACGGGCATGGTCGTTCCTGCTGCATTTCCTGGTGTCGGGTCTCGCTCGTCCTCACTGTGTTCATTGTCCGGTTCCACATGGTGTGCACCAAGAAACTTCCCAAGGTTTGTACCAACCCACTTTTTTGAAAAAGACGCGGGTGGGTCTTGTTTACGTTTTGCACAGGGTTTTTTTTTTGCATATTATGGAGGAGTTATGTAGGTTTTTTTTTGCGGGGGGGCTGCTTTTTTTTTTTATAGCAGGTTTCATACAATTGGGCCTGGGGTTTGATGCAGCACACGGTTTGGTTTGAATATTTCAGGGATTTCGCGGGTGCATCTACGGTGCAGGGGTTGTTTCACATCCCCGTACATGCACGCACAAGTGCGCTCAGTTTATTGGCTTGACAACCAATGTCCGTTGGTTTTGTGTACACCCCGCTGCCACCTTCTGCACACCTACTGCAGGGGTGGGTGGGCAAGCACGCATCATGTGCAGAGGTCCATGAGAACGCAGAACCCTCACTGCGGGCGTGGCGAGCCCCCCCCCCCCCCCCCAAATCAGGACCTGTTTTCCCCGATTCACCCTGATTTGTTAGCCCAATACAGTTGGTTGCAGGCTTGAACACCAGAAAAGGCATTTTATGTGCGGGCTTTCTTCAGCTGACAGATAGGATACCTCAGTGTCACAGCTGTCTGGCCATCTATGCATTTGTTTTGTTTGTTAACAGACCCACAGTGATTTCTGTTGGCAACTTTTGCTGGCTGTCACTCCTCCCACATTGCAACCACCAAAATGGGGCAAGTATGGGTTGTACAACACAAGCACTTCTTTGCGCACGGGCAGCACTTCTTTGCGCACCGGCAGCACTTCTTTGTGCACGGGCAGCACTTCTTTGCGCACCTGCAGCACTTCTTTGCGCACAGGCAGCACTTCTTTGTCCACGGGCAGCACTTCTTTGCGCACGGGCAGCACTTCCTTGTGCACGGACAGCACCTCTTTGCGCATGGGCAGTACTTCGTTGTGCACGGGAAACACTTCTTTATGCACGGGCAGCACTTCCTTGCGCACGGGCAGCACTTCTTTGCGCACGGGCAGGACTTCCTTGCGCGCAGCCAGCATTTCCTTGTGCACGGGCCGCACTTCTTTATGCACGGGCAGCACTTCTTTGCGCATGGGCAGCACTTCTTTGCGCACCGGCAGCACTTCTTTGCGCACGGACAGCACTTCTTTGCGCACGGGCAGCACTTCCCTGTGCACGGGCAACTCTTCTTTGCGCAGGGGCAGCACTTCTTTGCGCACGTGCAGAACTCCCTTGTGCATGGGCAGCACTGCTTTATTCACGGGCAGCACTTCTTTATGCACCGGCAGCACTTGTAGAGTTGTTTTCCATTTTAGGGTTATACTTTTCTCACTTTTGAACCGGTACAAGCCCCTAAACGTTGTGAAAAGCAACGCAAACTAACTGGGCTTGTACGCAATTTTCGAACTTCTGTTTCGGTGGGATGGTGGTCATCTACAATATGCCGGCCCTGGTCTGATTCTACTTCACTCTCCTTTTGTGGTTTGCCACAATGTCCTTGCGCACGGGCGGCACTTCTTTGCGCACGGGCAGCACTTCTTTGTGCACCGGCAGCACTTCTTTGCGCACCGGCAGCACTTCTTTGCACACGGGCAGCCCTTCTTTGCACACCGGCAGCCCTTCGTTGCGCACGGGCAGCCCTTCTTTGCGCACCGGCAGGACTTCGTTGCGCACCGGCAGCACTTTCTTGTGCAGGGGCAGCACTTCTTTGCGCACCGGCAGCACTTCTTTGCGCACCGGCAGCCCTTCTTTGCGCACCGGCAGGACTTCGTTGCGCACGGGCAGCACTTTCTTGTGCAGGGGCAGCACTTCTTTGCGCACCGGCAGCACTTCTTTGCGCACGGGCAGCCCTTCTTTGCGCACCGGCAGCACTTCTTTGCGCACCGGCAGCACATCTTTGCGCGCGGGCAGCACTTCTTTGCGCACCGGCAGCACTTCTTTGTGCACGGGCAGCACTTCTTTGCGCACGGGCAGCACTTCTTTGCGCACGGGCAGCACCTCTTTGCGCATGAGCAGCACTTCCTTGTGCACGGGCAGCACTTCTTTGCGCACGGGCAGCACTTCTTTGTGCACGGGCAGCACCTCTTTGCGCATGGGCAGCACTTCCTTGTGCACGGGCAACACTTCTTTATGCACGGGCAGCACTTCTTTGCGCGCGGGCAGCTTTTCCTTTTGCACAGGCAGCACTTCCTTGTGCACGGGCAGCACTTCTATGTGAACGGGCCGCACTTCTTCATGCACGGGCATCACTTCTTTGCGCATGGGCAGCACTTCTTTGCGCACCGGCAGCACTTCTTTATGCACCAGCAGCACGTCTTTGCGCACGGGCAGCACTTCCTTGTGCACGGGGGGCGCTTCCTTGTGCAGGGGCAGCACTTCTTTGCGCACGTGCAGAACTTCCTTGTGCATGGGTAGCCCTGCTTTATGCACGGGCAGCACTTCTTTAGGCACCGGCAGCACTTGTAGAGTTGTTTTCCATTTTAGGTTTATACTTTTCTCACTTTTGAACCGGTACAAGCCCATGAACGTTGTGAAAAGCAACGCAAACTAACTGGGCTTGTACGCAATTTTCGAACTTCTGTTTCGGTGGGATGGTGGTCATCTACAATATGCCGGCCCTGGTCTGATTCTACTTCACTCTCCTTTTGTGGTTTGCCACAATGTCCTTGCGCACGGGCGGCACTTCTTTGCGCACGGGCAGCACTTCTTTGCGCACGGGCAGCACTTCTTTGCGCACCGGCAGCACTTCTTTGCACGCGGGCAGCCCTTCTTTGCACACCGGCAGCCCTTCGTTGCGCACGGGCAGGACTTCGTTGCACACGGGCAGCACTTGTTTGCGCACGGGCAGCCCTTCTTTGCGCACCGGCAGGACTTCGTTGCGCACGGGCAGCACTTCCTTGTGCACGGGCAGCCCTTCTTTGTGTACCGGCAGCACTTCTTTGCACACGGGCAGCACTTCCTTGTGCACGGGCAGCACTTCTTTGTGCACGGGCAGCCCTTCTTTGCGCACGGGCAGCCCTTCTTTGCGCACCGGCAGCACTTCTTTGCGCACGGGCAGCACTTCTTTGCGCACGGGCAGCCCTTCTTTGCGCACCGGCAGCACTTCGTTGCGCACGGGCAGCACTTCCTTGTGCACGGGCAGCACTTCTTTGTGCATGGGCAGCACTCCGTTGCGCATGGGCAGCACTTCGTTGCGCACCGGCAGCACTTCTTTATGCACCGGCAGCACTTCTTTGCGCACGGGCAGCACTTCCTTGCGCACGGGCAGCACTTCCTTGTGCACGGGCAGCACTTCCTTGTGCAGGGGCAGCACTTCTTTGCGCACGTGCAGAACTCCCTTGTGCATGGGCAGCACTCCTTTGCGCATGGGCAGCACTTCTTTGCGCACCGGCAGCACTTGTAGAGTTGTTTCTCATTTTAGGGTTATACTTTTCTCACTTTTGAACCGGTACAAGCTCCTAAACGTTGTGAAAAGCAACGCAAACTAACTGATCTTGTACGCAATTTTCGAACTTCTGTTTCGGTGGGATGGTGGTCATCTACAATATGCCGGCCCTGGTCTGATTCTACTTCACTCTCCTTTTGTGGTTTGCCACAATGTCCTTACGCACGGTCAGCCCTTCTTTGCGCACGTGCAGCACTTCTTTGTGCACCGGCAGCACTTCTTTGCGCACCGGCAGCCCTTCTTTGTGCACTGGCAGCCCTTCTTTGCGCACCGGCAGCCCTTCGTTGCGCACGGGCAGCACTTCTTTGCGTACCCGCAGCCTTTCTTTGCGCACCGGCAGCACTTCTTTGTGCACGGGCAGCCCTTCGTTGTGCACGGGAAACACTTTTTTATGCACGGGCAGCACTTCCTTGTGCACGGGCAGCACCTCTTTGCGCACGGGCAGCACTTCTTGGCGCACGGGCAGCACTTCTTTGCGCACGGGCAGCACTTCTTTGCACACGGGCAGCACTTCCTTGTGCACGGGCAGCACTTCTTTGTGCACGGGCAGCACTTCTTTGTGCACGGGCAGCACTTCTTTGCGCACCTGCAGCACTTCTTTGCGCACAGGCAGCCCTTCTTTGCGCACGGGCAGCACTTGTTTGTGCACGGGCAGCACTTCGTTGCGCATGGGCAGCACTTCGTTGTGCACGGGAAACACTTCTTTATGCACGGGCAGCACTTCCCTGCGCACGGGCAGCACTTCCTTGTGCACGGGCAGCACTTCTTTGCGCACGGGCAGCACTTCTTTGTGCACGGGCAGCACTTCCTTTTGCACGGGCAGCACTTCCTTGTGCACGGGCAGCACTTCTTTGTGCACGGGCAGCCCTTCCTTGCGCACGGGCCGCACTTCTTTGTGCATGGGCAGCACTCCTTTGCGCATGGGCAGCACTTCTTTGCGCACCGGCAGCACTTCTTTATGCACCGGCAGCACTTCTTTGCGCACGGGCAGCACTTCTTTGCGCACGGGCAGCACTTCCCTGTGCACGGGCAGCACTTCCTTGTGCAGGGGCAGCACTTCTTTGCGCACGTGCAGAACTTCCTTGTGCATGGGCAGCACTGCTTTATGCACGGGCAGCACTTCTTTGCGCACCGGCTGCACTTGTAGAGTTGTTTTTCATTTTAGGGCTATACTTTTCTCACTTTTGAACCCGTACAAGCCAATAAACATTGTGAAAAGCAACGCCAACTAACTGATCTTGTACGCAATTTTCGAACTTCTGTTTCGGTGGGATGGTGATCATCTACAATATGCCGGCCCTGGTCTGATTCTACTTCAGTCTCCTTTTGTGGTTTGCCACAATGTCCTTGCGCACGGGCAGCCCTTCTTTGCGCACGTGCAGCACTTCTTTGTGCACCGGCAGCACTTCTTTGCGCACCGACGGCACTTCTTTGCGCACAGGCAGCACTTCCTTGTGCACGGGCAGCACTTCTTTGCGCAAGGGCAGCACTTCGTTGCGCACCGGCAGCACTTCGTTGCGCACCGGCAGGACTTCCTTGCGCACCGGCAGCACTTCTTTGCGCACGGGCAGCACTTCTTTGCACATGGGCAGCACTTCTTTGCGCACGGGCACCACTTCTTTGCACACGGGCAGCCCTTCTTTGCACACGGGCAGCCCTTCTTTGCGCACCGGCAGCACTTCTTTGCGCACGGGCAGCACTTCCTTGTGCACGGGCAGCACTTCTTTGCGCAGGGGCAGTACTTCTTTGCGCACCGGCAGCACTTCTTTGCGCACGGGCAGCACTTCGTTGCGCACCGGAAGCACTTAGTTGCGCACGGGCAGCACTTCCTTGCACACGGGCAGCACTTCTTTGTACATGGGCAGCACTTCCTTGTGCACGGGCAACACTTCTTTATGCACGGGCAGCACTTCTTTGCACACGGGCAGCACTTCTTTTCGCACGGAGAACACTTCTTTGTGCACAGGCAGCACTTCCTTGTGCACGGGCAGCACTTCCTTGTGCACGGGCCGCACTTCTTTATGCACGGCCAGCACTTCTTTGCGCATGGGCACTACTTCCTTGCGCCCCGGCAGCACTTCTTTATGCACCAGCAGCACTTCTTTGCGCACGGGCAGCACTTCTTTGCGCACAGGCAGCACTTCCTTGTGCATGGGCAGCACTGCTTTATGCACGGGCAGCACTTCTTTAGGCACCGGCAGCACTTGTAGAGTTGTTTTTCATTTTAGGGTTATACTTTTCTCACTTTTGAACCGGTACAAGCCCATAAACGTTGTCAAAAGCAACGCAAACTAAGTGGGCTTGTACGCAATTTTCGAACTTGTGGTTCGGTGGGATGGTGGTCATCTACAATATGCCGGCCCTAGTCTGATTCTACTTCACTCTCCTTTTGTGGTTTGCCACAATGTCCTTGCGCACAGGCAGCCCTTCTTTGCTCACGGGCAGCACTTCTTTGCGCACTGGCAGCACTTCTTTAGGCACGGGCAGCACTTCTTTGCGCACGGGCAGCACTTCTTTGCACTTCTTTGCACTTCCCTGCCCGTGCACAAAGAAGTGCTGCCCGTGCATAAAGAAGTGCAGCCCGTGCGCAAAGAAGTGCCGCCTGTGCACAAGGAAGTGCTGCCCGTGTGCAAAGAAGTGCTGCCGGTGCACAAAGAAGTGCTCCCCGTGCGCAAAGAAGTGCTGCCCGTGCGCAAAGAAGTGCTGCCCGTGCACAAGGAAGTGCTGCCCGTGTGCAAAGAAGTGCTGCCCATGTGCAAAGAACTGCTGCCCGTGAGCAAAGAACTGCTGCCCGTGCATAAAGAAGTGCTGCCCGTGCGCAAAGAAGGGCTGCTCGTGCACAAAGAAGTTCTGTCCGTGCGCAAAGAAGTGCTGCCCGTGCACAAGCAAGTCCTGTCGATGCATAAAGAAGTGCTGCCGGTGCCCAAAGAAGTGCTGCCCGTGCGCAAAGAAGTGCTACCCGTGCACAAGGAAGTGCTGTCGGTGCATAAAGAAGTGCTGCCCGTGCATAAAGAAGTGCTGCCCGTGCACAAGGAAGTGCTGCCCATGCACAAAGAGGTGCTGTCCGTGCACAAGGAAGTGGTGCCCGTGTGCAAAGAAGTGCTGCGCGTGCGCAAAGAACTGCTGCCCGTGCATAAGGAAGTGATCAGCTATGGGTATAGTAACCCAATGGGCTATCAGACTTCAGACTTCAGACTTTTATGGACCACCCCCCCCAACCCCCAACACCCAAGCCCCCCATGATAGACCTCCCCCCCCCCCCCCAATATCAGACTAGTGGACAAGTGGAAAATGGGAAAATATGGAACCTCGGAAAACGTTCAACATGGGGGAAAGCATAGTACCCCCCCCCCCCTGTTTCGAATCATAAAACTGCACCCCCCCCCCCACCAGACACATAGGAACTTCACTTCAGGAAAATGGGGATAAAAGGGCAGTACCCCCCCCCCCCACCCCCACAGAGACACGGGAACTTCACTTCAGGAAAATGGTGGGTTGGGGAAAATATGCGTGCATGTGTGCATGTCATGTTGTTTGCTCTCCTTTCGCTTGCAGCGGTAGGTAAGGTGAGTAAGCCCAGGAGGGGCCACCCCCTGGTAGAGTCATCATGTTTGAGATTGACATTGTGGTAGGTAAGGTGAGTAAGCCCAGGAGGGGCCACCCCCTGGTAGAGTCATTGCGGCTGTGTCTCCTGTGCATTCACATGACGCATTAAAGGGTAGGCCACGCGTGGTGCGCTCGGTAAACCCTTGTTTAGGTTACCCAGGGGCTCCGCCCTACGTTTTATGAGAGAACGGGCGGAGTTCCTTAAGCTTGCTTTCTTGGAAGGACCTGTTTTGGGACAGCGTATTATTTTCCACTCGAGGACCCGTATAATACGGCGAGGGTGGTTAGGTTCCTCAGCCCAAAACAGTGCCTGCATGTGAACCTCTCAGGTGGTGTAGGTCAGGGTGATTGGTGCACTTTGCTGTCTTCGACAGCACAATGTTTTGCCCAGCAAAAAGGGCGCCGATCACACCAAAGAAATGGGGAACCACCGAAGAAGATGCTGAATGACTCCGCCATGAACGACACGTACTCACGCTGCGCCGCAGTGCACTCCTTCCCTCCAAGCCCTGGCAGGGGTACGCGTAATGGCGTCCCTGTCAGGCCACAGCAGCTTAGCAGCGCTGTGTGTTGCTTGCTTCTCTCACAGGAAGGCCAGTAGGGCCTACGACCTCGTTGACAACAGCACCAAGTAGCGTGTGCGTGTAGGAGTGGAAGGCCTGGATGACGTCATCCTTCGAAGGCTGGGTCCACAGTAGGGTGTGTAGGACCTATAGTGTGTGTGTCACTGTCCTGCCAGTTTCGTGGAATTTTAACAGGGTTTTCGGTGGGCAGTGGCAGTGGTAGCCTAGGTTTTGGCCACATAGCAAACAGGCGTTTTCATGCCTCATAGCTTTTGGCCACCCCTCCCCTGCAGTAGGTAGGTAGTTAGACAAAACCAATACCTTGGCGTTGGCGCTGGGTATTCCCCAAGGTTTTCTGGTGCCAGCACAGAAATTGGGCACTTAGGGGCGGAGAAATGTGGGGCGTACCCCATCGCACCGTGTAAAGACATCCGCCGGGTTTAGCAAGGGTGCAGAAGTGGGTATAATTAGGACACCATTTCTGCAGCTTGCTCCAGGACCTCAGGCTAGCACACTCACACAGACATTTTGCTGTTCTTTCAATGTGATTGTGTAGAACACCCTGGAGGTGTTCAGGTTGTGTGTGGTCTAGGCCTTGGCGCCTACGACCATATACCCCTTCAGTGATGTTGCTGCCAACAGCTGAGAAGGGGTTTTGACATGTTTGTTGCTGCATCCGATCAGAATGTGCTCATTATGCAGAACATCCTTGAGGTGTTTTAGCTGTGTGTGGTCTAGGCCCTGGCGCCTACGACCACAGACCCCTTCGATGAAGAATGTGCTGACAACATGCAGAAGTCCCACTGTCATCCAAAAAAAAACCTGAGAAGGGGCTCTGCTATGTGTGTATTGGTGGTTGACAACTTGGAGGTAATTCGTTTTGATTTCACTTGGTCCTGATCTCCTGGTATATGTAATTGTTGCATGTTGTGCCTGTTACTGAGACAAAGGGAAATGCGTGTATTGCATTGGAGACGCGTGTGCACTGGGCCTCTTCTACACATAGGGCACTCTTTTGTTACCTACCTCCCCCTTGAGGCGAGGAAGTCTGTCTTGGGTCTAGACCACTGCGTCTCTGACCCAGACATTGGAGTTGGGCGTGCCCCACCACCCGCTGCGCGCCGCAGTTTGCCATGTCGTCTAGCCCCCTTAGCGTGGCCCCTTCCGTCCCCTCCAGCCCTTCGTTTCCGGAATGTGGTTTGGGGGATCTGCCGGAGCTATTGCGGTTTGGAGACCAACCCCCCTCGCCACCGTGGGACTCTGACGCTGAGAAGTGTCTCAGCGAACTGGCCTCGCCCCAGCCTCCATTGCCAACACCGCCCCCCTCTCCCCCTTCACCAGCAACCTCTCCAACGCCGGTAAGTCCTCCACCGAGACCCCACGTTACCTCAACCCCATACCTGGTAGCCCTGGGAAACCGTGGAGGAGGCCCTGATGCGCACTGCCGTCCCACCGCCATCCCCCCCACAACCCCCCAAGTACGTACCCAAGGACCCCCCCAACCCCCCCAAACCCACTGTTCAGGGGCCCTACAGTGCCAAAACATTGCAGCTCATCCGGGAGAATCACGGGGGTGGGGTTCAGTATTTCGTGGACGGGGTGCTGAACCGCCGTGCGATGTACCGGTTTGCGGTTCAGCAGCCCAAGAAAAACCCCTTGCGGGTGTGGCAGGAGGGCATGCGAATTAGCCGTTCGCATTTCCTTTTGAGGGACGAGGAGCATGCAGCAGTGGTGCTTGAAATCCTGTGTGCTACCCCAAAACCCCCCCGTATCCCCAAGCCGGCCCCACAACCTGTGCCTCGTCGGCCACTGCCCCCTCCAGCAAATGATCAGGTGACACTGACCCAGTATAGCAGGCACCGCCGCTCCTCACTCCTCCCATTGGCTCCCGCCCCGAAGCGGCCGTGCCCCACCCCGCAGTACGGTTCATTGCTCCAGCGCCGTGCGTCTCAGTCCGCCCCCCGCGCCGGAGAGGCCGCAGCTTGGGTCATTGCTGCCTGCGCAGCCCCCCCCGCAACGTCCACAGACTTCGGCGAAACGTTCCAATTTCCAGCTCTTCGGCAAGTGTGCACCGGGCGTCTCTTACACATAGGGCACTCTTTTATCTCCAACCTCCCCCTTGAGGCGAGGAAGTGCGTCTTGGGTCTAGACCGTCGCGTCTCTGACCCAGACATCTGAGTTGGGCCTGCCCGCCCCGAAGCGGCCGTGCGCCACCCCATCTCTCACCCACTGCGGGCCGCCGAGCCGCAGGAGTTCGCCCTCGGTCCCCGGCCACAGCGCCCCGACCAGGGTCGTCGTTCCCCTCCGTACCCACCCACTGCGGGCCGCTGAGCCGCAGGAGTTCGCCCTCGGTCCCCGGCCACAGCGCCCCGACCAGGGTCGTCGTTCCTCTCTGTACCCACCCACTGCGGGCCGCCGAGCCGCAGGAGTTCGCCCTTGGTCCCCGGCCACAGCGCCCCGACCAGGGTCGTCTTTCAACCCCCAACTCACCTACTGCAGGCCTCTGAGCCGCAGGAGTTCGCTCTCGGTCCCTGGCCACAGCGCCCCGACCCAGACAACATGCCAAACGGAGGGCAAACACAGCCCCATGGCCATTGGCAAGGCAAAGGCCCTCAGCACGGCAAAGGCAAAGGCCCACAGCAAGGCAAAGGCCCACAGCATGGCAAAGGGTATGGCCTTGCCCAAGGCAAAGGCCCTCAGCAAGGCAAAGGCCATGGCCCTCAGCAAGGCAAAGGGCATGGCCCTGCACAAGGCAAAGGCACACAGCAAGGCAAAGGGCATGGCCCTGCGCAAGGCAAAGGCCCCCAGCAAGGCACAGGCAAAGGCCAAGCCCATCCACAAGGCAAAGGCCATGGCCCCCCACGAGGCAAAGGTCAGGCCCCCCCACAAGGCACAGGCCAAGGCCCGCCGCAAGGCAAAGGTCAGGCCCCACCACAAGGCACAGGCCAAGGCCCGCCGCAAGCCAAAGACAAGGCCCGGACCTTTGCGGAAACCCCCGCCCACGTGGACTATGACATCGACACGAACCCAACCGATGGATTCACCACCCGTTGGGCTGATCGCGATGCGTATGTCCACAAGGCATCCTTGGTGCACACCGTGCATGAGATCGCCGCTGCCCGGAGGTGGGCATGGGAGCAAGGTGCCCAGAGGGAGCTGTGGTTTGAGAGGGTTGAGACGCTGAAGGAGGACAAGCATGGCAAAATGGTCAAGGTAATAGAATGATTTGCTGAGCTCGAAGTTTGGGGCAACTACGAGCTGACCGATGGGGATCTCATCCATGGATGGGACATGAAGCGGCCAGATGTCGCCACCCTTGACGTGGCACCAAACCCGGACTCGATTGGCAAGGTGCAAGGTGATGGCACCTCCGGTGACGTGGTGACCATTGTTTGTGCGAACAAACCGCCCATCTTGCACATCCGCAGGTGGTGGTGCTGTGTCCTGCCTGACGAGGCAGCGTTCCGGTCGTTGCGTGAGGAGATACGGACGGGGGAGGCCTGGAACGCGTTGCTCAATGCCACCCGGCAAGAACCACGGCTGTCTAACAGCCTCCCTGCCGAGGACCAGCAGATCCTGCGTCACCTTGTGGAGCATCATAACCTGAACCCCTCCCAAGCCTTGGCTGTCCGGCAATGTCTGGATGAGGGTGCTGTTGTCTCCTCCATGACTGGGGGGGCCGGCACGGGGAAGTCGGAGACCCTGGTGGCTTGCATCAAGGCAGTGATGTGGCAGCAGGGGTACTTCGACCCATGCATCCCGAATCCCAAGGCGCCAGATTCGATACACACTGGCAGGAAAGGGGGGGGGGGGGGGGGCACCAACCGACAACCCCCCTCGGGCATGCATCTTGGTCACCTCCCCAACAAACGCATAGGTCGACAACCTGATGCTGCGGGTGATCCAATCGGCAGAACAGGATCTCGTCTTCTCAAAGGCGGTCCTGAAGGACCACCCCGTGCCCTGGATGCGGTTCCGAGCTGCAAGGGGCCGGACCCCCCCCACGTTTGGAGCCGTACAACCAAACAACAGTCCAAGAGACGTTGGCCAATCATCCGGACTGCAATGGCACATTGCAGTGTGCCCTCAACAGCTGCCGGGTTCTCTTTGCAACAGCTGGTATGGTCGCCACACGGCGGAAGTTGTTGCTACAGGGTGACCCACAAACTCGGTTCGCATTCAGCTTCGTGGATGAGTCCTCGAGGCATAGCATCCCAGTGGGTCTGGACTTGGCAGCTTGTGGGGCACAGTGCACGTTTTGTGGGGATGCCGGTCAACTGCGCCCATACAGTGCCATCACTCTTCTTGCAGCTGCAGCGAAAGCGGAAGGGGATAAAAAGGGGAAAGGGGGCAAGGTGACGGCTCAACATATTGCATGGCCGCAGTCCGAGCAGTTTCCTAACCTCAATGTGCACCTTGACCAGGGACCAGGGATGCAGTATGGTGACTCGCAGCGCTTCGCCACAAGTAGTGTGTTGCAGTTTGTCCTATACCGTACAAGGTGTACTGCGTGTGTCCTAACCCAGCAATTCCGCATGGACGTGCCTTTGGCAACGGTGGTGCGTGGGCTGTTCACGGGGGGGTCCTTGGGCTGGTACCCCGCCTCGGCCCCAGCATTACCCCCCCCCCCCCCCGGTGTTGGGAGGGCAACGCATCCGCATAGTCAGCACAGACGATCTTGAGTGGAGATCGGAGCTGACACGGTACGGGATGTCGGACGCCCGGGTGGGGTTACTGAGAAGGGAGGTTGGCAGAGCATGGGAGAGCCTTGTCATGGACGAGGCCATGCGCAATCAGGGGAACACGAGCAAGGAGGAGGCCTGGCTGGTGTTGCACTTTCTGGAGCATGCACAGAATGCAAATGCGTACCCCCCCAAGTCAGTGGCAATCGTCACCACACACTATGCGCAGATGCTATGGCTGCAGCACTGTGTGTGGGAGGCAGGGCGCCGGCTGCATGGGGACCAGGCATATGAGTGTGTGCAGATGATCGCCACCGTGGACCGGTACCAAGGTCTGCAGGCTCCGGTTGTCCTTGCCTCCCTGGTCTCTAACCAGCAGGGCCCAATCCGAGCGGCATCTTTTCGGGGCCTTTCTCGGTTGGGAAGAGTCCCCCCTCACTGCGGGTTGGTTGAGTGGGCTGAGGGTGATGGCTGCCGAACTGCAGAATTTCCCTTCCCCAGACGACGTACAGAAGGTGCGGCTCCCGGGGGTTATGTACCAACAGCCCACCCTTGCCCAAAAAGAGGTGGGCGTCATCTACAAGTTCAAGGGGGGGGGGTTGGGGGTGGTGGGGCAGTGGCTTTGGAAACCGTGGAGGAAGCATGCCAAAGCCCTTGACCCATGGGGATTCTCCCCCCCCCCAGAGTGACCAATTGTTGGACTGGGAGCGGATCATGGCCAACAAGAGGGTTGGGACACTGGAGATGCGGTTGCGCCTGGAAGCGGGGGACGTAGAACCAAAGCAGCTCGGGGTGACCCTTCCCGATTTCACGGAGTGGGCATTGCCCTACATCCTCATCAGGGATGAGGACACAGACTGGGCAGGGTGGCATGACATTGACGGGTTGGAGAGAGTGTGCCACACACAGGATTTGGCGGACCACGAGCAAAGGCCGGTGCAGTTTCTGGTGACCAAGCCCTTCCGCGACACCCAAACCTATCCCAACCCCCCCCGGTCATCTAGCTACCGCACTGTGTCTCTGCCTGTGTGGCAGGATGCCTACAAGCACGTGGACACGGTAGGCTTCCTGGGCGATGACTTCTGCACACCCTTGGGGGTGTATGTGGCGTCTTTGCTCCATGGGGTGAGAGAGTGTGAGGGGGGGCGCGATGCGTGTGCCCCACATGCTGTTCACCGTGGACATGCCCAGCACTGTGGTTCGAAGCCATTGCCGGATCGTGTGAAGCGGTATGTCCTTGGCATGGTCGCACCGGCAGAGAAGCCTACAGGATCAATTGGTCTTCGGTTCGGACCGCAAAAATCATGACATGACCCTGGCTCTGTGGAACATTGGACAGCCTAACCCTAACCCTAACCCTAACCCTAACCCTAACCAAGTGTGGCGCATGTGGAGGTGTGCGTGGGACATCGGTCGTTGAGAATGGATGGTACATGGAACGTCATGGGTTGCCGGCCACAATCTGAGGGTCTCTGTTGTCCGCCTCTCGTCTATGTGCAGTGTTTGCTTCCGTGCTTCAGGGCGTCATGAACCAAGTCAGGGGCTCTACAGAAACCCCCGCCCTCCCCCGATTCCTGACGTACCCAGGGTCCCCATGAGGTGACCCAAGTTGGTGTGATGTCTTTGCCTTGGCGCAACGACTTGCACCCCTAGAACGTATGACAAACTGTGTGGGACATTTTGGCAGTGCAGGGAACAGCAAGGTGTCGCCATGGAATAATTTGCACCTCCATGAACGTTATTTGATCACTCCATGAATATTCTCCGTGAATTATTTATGCCCCTCCGTGAATTATTTGGGCCCTCCGTGAATTATTTATGCCCCTCCATGAATTATTTGGGCCCTCCGTGAATTGTTTATGCCCCTCCGTGAATTATTTCACCCCTCCGTGAATTATTTATGCCCCTCCGTGAATTATTTCACCCCTCCGTGAATTATTTATGCCCCCCCGTGAATTATTTGGGCCCTCCGTGAATTGTTTATGCCCCTCCGTGAATTATTTGGGCCCTCCGTGAATTGTTTATGCCCCTCCGTGAATTATTTGGGCCCTCCGTGAATTATTTATGCCCCTCCGTGAATTATTTGGGCCCTCCGTGAATTGTTTATGCCCCTCCGTGAATTATTTCACACCTCCGTGAATTATTTATGCCCCTCCGTGAATTATTTCACCCCTCCGTGAATTATTTATGCCCCTCCGTGAATTATTTGGGCCCTCCATGAATCCTTTATGCCCCTCCGTGAATTATTTGGGCCCTCCGTGAATTGTTTATGCCCCTCCGTGAATTATTTCACCCCTCCGTGAATTATTTATGCCCCTCCGTGAATTATTTCACCCCTCCGTGAATTGTTTATGCCCCTCCGTGAATTTTTGGGGCCCTCCGTGAATTATTTATGCCCCTCCGTGAATTTTTTGGGCCCTCCGTGAATTATTTATGCCCCTCCATGAATTATTTGGGCCCTCCGTGAATTGTTTATGCCCCTCCGTGAATTATTTCACCCCTCCGTGAATTATTTATGCCCCTCCGTGAATTATTTCACCCCTCCGTGAATTATTTATGCCCCTCCGTGAATTATTTGGGCCCTCCGTGAATTGTTTATGCCCCTCCGTGAATTATTTGGGCCCTCCGTGAATTGTTTATGACCCTCCGTGAATTATTTGGGCCCTCCGTGAATTATTTATGCCCCTCCGTGAATTATTTGGGCCCTCCGTGAATTGTTTATGCCCCTCCGTGAATTATTTCACCCCTCCGTGAATTTTTTATGCCCCTCCGTGAATTATTTCACCCCTCCGTGAATTATTTATGCCCCTCCGTGAATTATTTGGGCCCTCCATGAATCGTTTATGCCCCTCCGTGAATTATTTGGGCCCTCCGTGAATTGTTTATGCCCCTCCGTGAATTATTTCACCCCTCCGTGAATTAGTTATGCCCCTCCGTGAATTATTTGGGCCCTCCGTGAATTGTTTATGCCCCTCCGTGAATTATTTGGGCCCTCCGTGAATTATTTATGCCCCTCCGTGAATTATTTGGGCCCTCCGTGAATTGTTTATGCCCCTCCGTGAATTATTTCACACCTCCGTGAATTATTTATGCCCCTCCGTGAATTATTTCACCCCTCCGTGAATTATTTATGCCCCTCCGTGAATTATTTGGGCCCTCCATGAATCGTTTATGCCCCTCCGTGAATTATTTGGGCCCTCCGTGAATTGTTTATGCCCCTCCGTGAATTGTTTCACCCCTCCGTGAATTATTTATGCTTCTGCGTGAATTATTTCACCCCTCTGTGAATTGTTTATGCCCCTCCGTGAATTTTTGGGGCCCTCCGTGAATTCTTTATGCCCCTCCGTGAATTATTTGGGCCCTCCGTGAATTATTTATGCCCCTCCATGAATTATTTGGGCCCTCCGTGAATTGTTTATGGCCCTCCGTGAATTATTTCACCCCTCCGTGAATTATTTATGCCCCTCCGTGAATTATTTCACCCCTCCGTGAATTATTTATGCCCCTCCGTGAATTATTTGGGCCCTCCGTGAATTGTTTATGCCCCTCCGTGAATTATTTGGGCCCTCCGTGAATTGTTTATGCCCCTCCGTGAATTATTTGGGCCCTCCGTGAATTATTTATGCCCCTCCGTGAATTATTTGGGCCCTCCGTGAATTGTTTATGCCCCTCCGTGAATTATTTCACCCCTCCGTGAATTTTTTATGCCCCTCCGTGAATTATTTCACCCCTCCGTGAATTATTTATGCCCCTCCGTGAATTATTTGGGCCCTCCATGAATCGTTTATGCCCCTCCGTGAATTATTTGGGCCCTCCGTGAATTGTTTATGCCCCTCCGTGAATTATTTCACCCCTCCGTGAATTATTTATGCCCCTCCGTGAATTATTTCACCCCTCCGTGAATTGTTTATGCCCCTCCGTGAATTTTTTGGGCCCTCCGTGAATTATTTATGCCCCTCCATGAATTCTTTGGGCCCTCCGTGAATTGTTTATGCCCCTCCGTGAATTATTTCACCCCTCCGTGAATTATTTATGCCCCTCAGTGAATTATTTCACCCCTCCGTGAATTGTTTATGCCCCTCCGTGATTTTTTTGGGCCCTCCGTGAATTTTTTATGCCCCTCCGTGAGTTATTTTGGCCCTCCGTGAATTATTTATGCCCCTCCATGAATTATTTGGGCCCTCCGTGAATTGTTTATGCCCCTCCGTGAATTATTTCACCCCTCCGTGAATTATTTATGCCCCTCCGTGAATTATTTCACCCCTCCGTGAATTATTTATGCCCCTCCGTGAATTATTTGGGCCCTCCGTGAATTGTTTATGCCCCTCCGTGAATTATTTGGGCCCTCCGTGAATTATTTATGCCCCTCTGTGAATTATTTGGGCCCTCCGTGAATTATTTATGCCCCTCCGTGAATTATTTGGGCCCTCCGTAAATTGTTTATGCCCCTCCGTGAATTATTTCACCCCTCCGTGAATTATTTATGCCCCTCCGTGAATTATTTCACCCCTCCGTGAATTATTTATGCCCCTCCGTGAATTATTTGGGCCCTCCATGAATCGTTTATGCCCCTCCGTGAATTATTTGGGCCCCCCGTGAATTGTTTATGCCCCTCCGTGAATTATTTGGCCCCTCCGTGAAATCTTTATGCCCCTCCGTGAATCATTTGGGCCCTCCGTGAATTGTTTATGCCCCCCCGTGAATTGTTTGGGCCCTCCGTGAATTGTTTATGCCCCTCCGTGAATTATTTGGGCCCTCCGTGAATTGTTTATGCCCCTCCGTGAATTTTTTGGGCCCTCCGTGAATTCTTTATGCCCCTCCGTGAATTATTTGGGCCCTCCGTGAATTATTTATGCCCCTCCGTGAATTATTTGGGCCCTCCGTGAATTGTTTATGCCCCTCCGTGAATTATTTCACCCCTCCGTGAATTATTTATGCCCCTCCGTGAATTATTTGGGCCCTCCGTGAATTATTTATGCCCCTCCGTGAATTATATGAACCCTCCGTGAATTGTTTATGCCCCTCCGTGAATTATTTGGGCCCTCCGTGAATTGTTTATGCCCCTCCGTGAATTATTTGGGCCCTCCGTGAATTTTTTCTGCCCCTGCGTGAATTATTTCACCCCTCCGTGAATTATTTATGCCCCTTCGTGAATTATTTCACCCCTCCGTGAATTGTGTATGCCCCCCCTTGAATTATTTCACCCCTCCGTTAATTATTTATGCCCCTCCGTGAATTATTTGGGCCCTCGGTGAATTATTTATGCCCCTCCGTGAATTATTTGGCCCCTCCGTGATTTATTTATGCCCCTCCGTGAATTATTTTATGCCTCCGTGAATAATTTATGCCCCTCCATGAATTCTTTGGGCCCTCCGTGAATTGTTTATGCCCCTCCGTGAATTATTCGGGCCCTCCGTGAATTATTTATGCCCCTCCGTGAATTATTTGATGCCTCCGTGAATTATTTATGCCCGTCCGTGAATTATTTCACCCCTCCGTGAATTGTTTATGCCCCTCCATGAATTATTTGGGCCCTCCGTGAATTGTTTATGCCCCTCCGTGAATTATTTGGGCCCTCCGTGAATTGTTTATGCCCCTCCGTGAATTATTTGGGCCCTCCGTGAATTGTTTATGCCCCTCTGTGAATTATTTGGGCCCTCCGTGAATTATTTATGCCCCTCCGTGAATTATTTGGCCCCTCCATGAATTATTTATGCCCCTCCGTGAATTATTTGGCCCCTCCGTGAATTGTTTATGCCCCTCCGTGAATTATTTGGGCCCTCTGTGAATTGTTTATGCCCCTCCGTGAATTATTTGGGCCCTCCGTGAATTGTTTATGCCCCTCCGTGAATTATTTGGGCCCTCCGTGAATTGTTTATGCCCCTCCGTGAATTATTTGGGCCCTCCGTGAATTGTTTATGCCCCTCGGTGAATTATTTCACCCCTCCGTGAATTATTTATGCCCCTCTGTGAATTATTTGGGCCCTCCGTGAATTGTTTATGCCCCTCCGTGAATTATTTGGGCCCTCCGTGAATTAGTTATGCCCCTCCGTGAATTATTTGGGCCCTCCGTGAATTGTTTATGCCCCTCCGTGAATTATTTGGGCCCTCCGTGAATTATTTATGCCCCTCCGTGAATTATTTCACCCCTCCGTGAATGATTTATGCCCCTCCATGAATTATTTGGGCCCTCCGTGAATTATTTATGCCCCTCCGTGAATTATTTATGCCCCTCCGTGAATTATTTGGGCCCTCCGTGAATTGTTTATGCCCCTCCGTGAATTATTTGGGCCCTCCGTGAATTATTTATGCCCCTCCGTGAATTATTTCACCCCTCCGTGAATGATTTATGCCCCTCCATGAATCATTTGGGCCCTCCGTGAATTATTTATGCCCCTCCGTGAATTATTTGGGCCCTCCGTGAATTGTTTATGCCCCTCCGTGAATTATTTGGGCCCTCCGTGAATTGTTTATGCCCCTCCGTGAATTATTTGGGCCCTCCGTGAATTGTTTATGCCCCTCCATGAATTATTTGGGCCCTCCGTGAATTGTTTATGCCCCTGCGTGAATTATTTATGCCCCTCCGTGAATTATTTGATGCCTCCATGAATTATTTGGGCCCTCCGTGAATTGTTTATGCCCCTCCGTGAATTATTTGGGCCCTCCGTGAATTATTTATGCCCCTCTCTGTAAAATCTTTTTGCCCCTCCGTAAAATTTTTGGGCCCTCCGTGAATTATTTATGCCCCTCCGTGAATTATTTCACCCCTCCGTGAATTATTTATGCCCCTCCGTGAATTATTTGGCCCCTCCGTGAATTATTTATGCCCCTCCGTCAATTATTTGATGCCTCCGTGAATTGTTTGTGCCCCTCCGTGATTTATTTGGCCCCTCCGTGAATTATTTATGCCCCTCCGTGAATTATTTCACCCCTCCGTGAATTATTTATGCCCCTCCGTGAATTATTTGGGCCCTCCGTGAATTATTTATGCCCCTCCGTGAATTATTTGGGCCCTCCGTGAATTGTTTATGCCCCTCCGTGAATTATTTGGGCCCTCCGTGAATTATTTGATGCCTCCATGAATTATTTGGGCCCTCCGTGAATTGTTTATGCCCCTCCATGAATTATTTGGGCCCTCCGTGAATTGTTTATGCCCCTGCGTGAATTATTTATGCCCCTCCTCGAATTCTTTGATGCCTCCATGAATTATTTGGGCCCTCCGTGAATTGTTTATGCCCCTCCGTGAATTATTTGGGCCCTCCGTGAATTATTTATGCCCCTCCGTGAATTATTTCACCCCTCTGTAAAATCTTTTTGCCCCTCCGTAAAATTTTTGGGCCCTCCGTGAATTATTTATGCCCCTCCGTGAATTATTTCACCCCTCCGTGAATTTTTTATGCCCCTCCGTGAATTATTTGGCCCCTCCGTGAATTATTTATGCCCCTCCGTGAATTATTTGGGCCCTCCGTGAATTATTTATGCCCCTCCGTGAATTATTCGGGCCCTCCGTGAATTTTTTATGCCCCTCCGTGAATTATTTGATGCCTCCGTGAATTATTTTTGCCCCTCCGTGAATTATTTGGGCCCTCCGTGAATTATTTATGCCCCTCCGTGAATTATTTGGGCCCTCGGTGAAATATTTCACCCCTCTTCGTGCAGACGTTGTTACGACCTTTCTGCCACTAACTTCACCAGTCAGGTGAAGAAGTTGTCTGTGGTCTTGACCATAGCGTCTACGACCCAGATTCCTGGACCTCACCTGTGCTAGCCTCTGAGCTGCAGGAGTTGCGCCTTGGTCTCTGGCCGCAGCGCCTCAACCAGGGGTATCCCGCATCCCCCAACCCACCTACTGCTGGCCCTTGAGCCACAGAAGTTGGCCCTTGGTCCCTGGCCACAGCGCCGCGACCACGGACATTAGCCGTCCCCCCACCCACACACCGCAGGCCACCGAGCCGCAGGAGTTGGCCATTGGTCCTTGGCCGCCCCGCCTCGACCTCGGTCGTCGTCCATACCCCACCACAACCACTGCAGGCCGCCGAGCCGCACTTGGTCCTTGGCCGCCGCACCTCGACCTCGGTCATCGTCCATCCCTCACCCCTACCCAGCTACTGCTAGCCCTTGAGGCGCAGAAGTCTGCCCTTGGTCCCCGGCCGTTGCGCCTCGACCAGGGTCTACGTTCATACCAGGCGGTGGCATCAAGTGGGCCCGCGCAGGAACCCAAGGAGGAAGCAGCCTACCACTTCGAGTATCGGGGTCCGGGACCAGATTGTACTCCTGAGTTGTGGTCACCAACAAGTGCCCATCGAACTGCACCTTGTGGACCACGCAAGAGGCCACAACCTTTAACGGTGGTGAGGCAGCCTCCTACAAATGGCCCAGCATCCTGAATGGCCCCCATGGGACACCATGGAAGCTGCCCAGATGAAAATGGGATTCCGTCTAGCCCTCGGCGAGGCAGGGTGGCATGCCCCACCAGAACAGGAGGCCATCTATTACAGGAAGTTGGCAATGTACATGGCGACATGTTCCCTTGATGTCGTCCATACCCATGGACTTGCAGCACTGTGCCGCCTGATGTACACTCAAGAGGGCAGTCCAAAGTGCACGCGGGAGGATGGAGGTGTTGTTGTGGAGTACCAGAAGGTAGCCTCAGGCCTCTGGGACCGGATAAAAAAGTATGAGCAAGACCGTGGGAAGGAGTCGACGAGGGGCCATTGGTGGACACCCCATGAGCGTTAGCAAAGTTGCTTGGCTAGAGGCATGGAATGACATTGTGTATGCCTTGCCACTTGTGGACTCATGGCCTTTCTGGAGAGGGGAGACCAAGTACCCCACACCCACTGTGGAGAGGATGTATGTGGAGAAAGTGCGGAGAGTACCCTTGGGCACAATGCAGTACTTTTGGCCACAGGCAGCAAGTGCAGCACGGCCATTCACAAGTGATTTGGTGGCATTTGCGAGCCGCCGGAACTCACTGTTGCCGGCCAACGGGGAGGGATCGAAAGCACAGGGGACCCCAGGATCCGGTGGTGGTCGACAGAGAGTGTCAGCGCCAGCCGGTGGCACAGGTCCCGCTGGCCAGGGGACCCCTGGATCTGGGGGTAGTCGACGGAGCTCCCTATTGCCCGAAAGCTCAACGTCCACTTGCAGTCCCGGACCTCAACCCAGCGTCCCACCCAATGCAGCACCTATGACGGTGCGGCTGACGAGACAACAACAGTTCGACCAAGCACTGATGACAACGTGCCATGGCATTGCCCGGTGTGTCCGCATTGCGATGCAAGGCTTGGGGGAGCAACGGCGGGACCCCCTGTCAGAGGAGAGCCTGGTGGCTGCCTATACGGTGGGACGCCACTTTGCAGAGTCCATGCGGATTCCCATGCAAGAGAGTAGCGATGTAATACTGAGGTGCACTCCTTTCAGCCCCGAGGTACCCCGCAACCACTTGGGATACCTCCATGCTGGTGTCCGTGTGGTGAATAATGCATGGACAGATGATGCAGGGGAGGAGCCCATGGAGCTTCTATTGGAAGCCATGGCAGACGCTGCGGTGCAACCCCCCCCCCCCCCCCCAGGACCCCCGACACCTGACCATGATCTCCCCAGAGGTGATCCAAGCCAGTCCGACGTCCCAGCCTGTGTGCTGCGACTCGGATCGCAAGATGCGTCTGTCGGTGCCCCTGATGACAACGGTACACCCAACGATGCATGTGCTATGCACCTGGAAGGGGGCACAAAGGAGGCCATAGGCACAGCTGGCACCCTTGGTGAAGCACAGCAACCCCCCCCCCCCCAACCCCCCCCTGCCTCAACTCCTATGACTGCTGACCAGGATCCCCGCAGAGGTGATCCAAGTGCGTCCAACGTCCCAGCCTGTGCGCTGCAATGTGGACCCCCAGGTGCACCCGAAGTTGCAGGTGGTGTGCATGCTGACGATGAGAACCAGGGCCGAGAGGTAATGGAGAACGTAGGGTCAGGTGCTGCAGAAGAATGCCTCACGCCACACCCCGGTTGCGGTGCTGAGTCACTCTCTGATCAGGGATCCCCTGTGCCCCTAGCACATCGCCCACCACAGGTTCCATTGAGTGGGCAAGATAGTGAAATGTCATCCCCAAATATGGATAGCAGTATGGGGACGGCATGCACTGTTGTGGCACCTAGTCAGTCCAGCACGGATGGCTCAGAGCCATGTAACAGCCCCCCCTCAGGCAAGAAAGCAATGCCTAGGGATCCCAACCCCATGCCTGCTGCAAAGCGTGTGCGGCTAGGGGCGGATGGGGCCGCAGCAATTGACTGTGACAATCCTAACCAGAAGGTTGAGGTGGATAAAATCAAGGCTCCTGCCAGTAGGGCCTACCATCCGGCAACTGAAGTTACGGTTGGCACGTGATGAGTATGTCGCGGGTGCATGTTTTTTTTATGCAACTGCCCTCAGCCTCCATGCGCTCCGCAGTGAGACCCCCTTAACTGGAGTGGACCTCCGAGTCCAGGCAACCACAATGTACAGGGAACGGTGTGGGATAGAGGTTAAGGAGAGTGCTCTAAGTGTTTGTAGGGCCCTGGAAGCGAATAATTGGGAAGGGAAGCCCTGGGGGGGAAGGCCCGACCATTTTCGACATCTCGCCCACCACATCGATGGGAAGGTTGTGTTGTTGCGTACAAACACACACAAAATAATGGATTCAAGGTTTGGCCCGGACACTGCTGTGACGTCTGCTGCAGTTTGGAGTCCGGGTATGGGAGAAGCCAAAGTGTACCATACAATCCAGGAGATGGAGGAAGCCTATGAACAAGCATGCGTGATCGTCGTTGGTGAGGCCGAACGTGATGGGCTGCGGCCGGGAGGACATTACCGGGGCGCCAGCTACGACCGCTCGTTGCAGGTGGCACCTTTGTGTGTCTTGCATGGCATAATGGGGACACTGCTGTACACTAGAGAGACGTTAGGGCAGTTCTCCTTGCGAAGGTTGCAGTTGGGTGTCGGTGGGAGCAAAGGACATACAGCGAAAGGGGATTGTCGCCGGTCGCGGCTTGTGCAAGGGACACAGGAGCATGGCCCCCTTGTGATGATGGTGAACCGCATTGCAAGGAAGTTGGTACCAAAGTGGTTCACATGGACTACAATACAGCTGTCATGCAATGAGACGACAGCTCCCTATCAACATCGTTTTGATAGTACCCCGTGGTCAGCAGTGTTCTCCACGGGGCGGCACCTGGGTGGTGAGATCTGGGTGGAAGAGGGAGGCGTTGGCAGTGGTCCGCGTGGCAGACCAGGGAGAAGGCAGTGCCCAGATGGCATTAGCCGTCCGGGGCATAGGTACCGTGTCGATAGGCAACCTGTAGTGGTCCGCACTGGGGCATGGCATGCTACTTGCCCATGGAAGGGGGATAGGCGATTGGTGGTGCTTTACGGCCGTGGAGAGTGGCAGAGTTTGCCTGCTTCGCACCGCAAGGTGGAGCACGGCAACGGCCATGTGGCATGGCGAACCCCCCAAGTCACAATTGGTGTTGGCTTGGTACAACGTTGCAATGCCTCCTGCTAGCGTCTGGGGGACAGGAGGCCTTCCATGATGAGTGCCCAGATGATGTGGCGGTGTGGGCTACACGTTGGGGTGACATTCTGGCAGGTATGACAGGTGCTGTGTACCGTCCATATGCCGTTGCACGCCTACTAGCGGATGAGGGACAGCCAACTGTTACTGTGTGCCAGTGTAGTGGTCGGTGTCAATGTGTCAGGAGGGCTCCCAAGTTTGAGTGGATGCAACAGTCCGAGATGGCTGAGTGTTGGAAGCACATGGTACCGAAACTGGTTCGTGCTGGTGTTCGTTCTCTGTCTGACTGCTTGTCTCATGAGCAATGGTGGCAGCGGTGCCCAGTGTGTGACGTGAAAGTCCACCAGGCTGGAGGTGAGTTGGGAATGCCCGCCCAAGTGTTGCATGTTACTAACCAGGGCCAGAGCGTGCGGGTGCGAATGAGGGAGGGAATGAGAGGACGTTCGTTGGGCCGCCCTTCAAACGCTCCCCCATGTGGCTGTGGGGGGGATCTCCAGGAGGCCATTGTACTATCGTCACTAGTGTTCAACAAGTGGGCTCCACTCCATGTCCACAATCAACAGCTTCATAGCTTGACGGTGGATCATGAGTTTGTGGATATCAATGGGTACCATTGGTCCCTGCGGGCCATGGTGGTACATGTTGGACCAACTAGGGAGCAAGGGCACTTTATTGCTCACATTTTAGTTCGCGATGTGTGGTGGTTGTGTGATGATGCGTCCGTGAGCAGGGGACGGCCCCCAGCCACTTCACCAAAGGTGACATTCCTATTGTATGAGCGTACTCCCACGGAGATGGTGGGTCTGTCACAGGGCGGTTCACAAAGCAATCGTGGTGTACGTGATGGCCCCTCTCAGTCTGCAGCAACACCTGTCGACATGCATGCCCGGAACATGCCAAGTATCACCCCGTTGCGAGCCATGGCGCTGGCAACAGGTGACCCAGAGTCTACCAACCACATTGGGGACGCACAACCCTCCCCCTCACAGTTTGCAACACCAACTGTCAACAGGCATGCCCCGAGCGTGCCAAGTAACACCCAGTTGCCAGCCATGGCGCTGCCAACGGGTGACCCCGGATATGCCACACATGTGGGGGATGTGCAGCCCACCCCCGAGTTTATTGAAGCTGTGGCAAAGCTTGTACAAAAGCAAAGGGTACGGGTGAAACATCATCTGAAGGTCCGTGTGCAAGCCCACCAGGCTCATCTCCGGGCACGTCATGAGAAGGAGTGGGATGAGAGGCATGCAGGTCAGGGCATGTCGCACCGGTCTGTCTCCGAGTCCATAGAACAGGATAGAGCCCGATCTGCTGCATTGGCAGCAACGGGGAGCAATGCTTTTTCTGTGATGATGGGGGCAGCCCCCAGGCAACAGACAGCAGGGCGAAAGACACTGCAAGCGTTTGTGGATGAGCATTGGCAGTTGCAGTTCATTGTTCAAGGGGGTGTAATGTGCATATGTTGTTCATGGGCTGCTGAAACGGATTGTCCTGGGGTGAAGCGGCCACCGAAGGCTGCTACAGCCTTGGTGAATGGAACATATGGCATGGGCATGCGTATGATGATCGCTACACCAAAGGGATGGCGTAAAGATGTCCTGGAGGGTCACCTTGGTGTGTCACGTGGCACGACCAGCAGCCGCAAGAAAATTGATAATCTTGGCCGCCACCACTTGGCCGCCGAGGAGAGTTTCCGGGTGCATTGTGCAGAACGTTTTCGGGCACTGTGCCCCAGTGCATCTGCATGTGCAGTCAATGTGGCAGAGAGGCGCACTGTGTTCATTAGGGGTGAGGGCATGGACCTCGGTGTACCTATGAGCGATGCGGTGGCAGCCATTTTGTCGCGCTTGGTGGAGGTGTACATTGGCCTCCGCATGTGCACATCCATCCGTGCAATCAGTGAACGCATTCTTCTGCATTGTGCGTTGACCTCAGAACCGGGCCATCATGCCTCTCGGCGATGGATAGTTGACAGGGCCATGGTCGCAATGCATGGCGCCATGCAAGATGGTGTGTCAGAGACCTTGCAAAGGGCATTGTTCATTGCCTTGTTGTTGGATGGATCTGACCGGCAACGGCATCGCATCAATGAGTATGCCATCCTGCTCCTCTTTCCAGGCACTGGGCCGGGGGGAATGTGTGAGGTGTTCCTTGGTGTGGTGGATGTGGCTTCAGGGGAGGCACAAGAGGTGACGGCACAGGTGGAGGCAGTGCTGCTGTCCTGGATGCCTGATCGTGCCTGGTGGGCTCAGAAGGTTGTGGCTTTTGCGGTGGATGGTGCCTCTCACCTTGGTGTGCGTGGTGCCACTGCAAGGCAAGCTGTTGATGTGTCGGCAATGGAGCACAATGTGTTTGCCATGCTTGTGAAGTGGCTGTCCTTGCTAACCCCCTTGGGTGAGCCATGCCATGTGGTCCAGCGCAAGCTAGGCCTTGCCTTGGAGGCTGCCGGCCAAGTGCATGTTGACTACCTGGCAGCTGTGGGTCGCCAACGTGCATTGTACAACGGTGCGCGCCAGTGGAAGGACCTCGAGAGGTGTGTCCAGGAGAACACCAGACCAGATACACGCAGCGGGTTGCGTTTGATCCCTGCTAGTCACCGTATCCGGTGGTCCGAGGCAAATGCCCGTCGCAACAAGGTGTTCTTGGCCAATGTGCCATGGGTGGCGAGGCATTTGGATTCCAAAACGCACCTCACCACCAAGGAGGAGGATGTGTGGGAGGATTGCCATGATGCAGGTTTGGTGTCATGGGCAGTGGTATATGGGGACATACTCCACGGTACGCGCAACTTCAACAACGTTGCACAGCTGCATGCACCAACAGGTGCCCACTTGACCAAGGCAACCGAAATGTTACAGGCACGGGTGGAAAAGGTGGCGAGGGAGGAGGGGCCAGGGTGGACTCAATTCAAAGAGCAAACTGTGACAGGTGCATGGCATGGCGTTGAATTGGTCCGGTTTGATACCGATGGCCAGAGGTGCACAACCAGCCCCCCTTTTCCAGCCACAGAGGCACGGGCAGTCACAGACACACTGCTTGCTGGCATCAGGGAGGGACAGGGGACCATTGACCCCCGGGGTGTTCTTGAGTGTGCTGTGTTGCTTGACCACGGCCGTTGGCTCGCTCTACCAGCGGCTGATCGAGCCACATTTGGAGTGGATCTGCTGAAGCAGTTCATGGGCACACACCATGCTGAACTGGCAGCTGCGCATGTTAATGCTGCTCGTGCATTGGAAGAGTGGGAATCCTTCAAGGAGCATGTCGTTCGGACGTTCGCCAAGACCCCCATGTCCCGGATGTGGGAGGCCTTGACGCCGGAGCGGGAGCATGTCCAATGGGTGAATGTTTGGCGTGTTTTGGCATTGCTGCGCACATATTGCCCTGTTGTCCTTAGCATGTGCATGGCTTTGCATTGTAATCTGCCACCTTTGCGGCAGTGGGTGAAGGGGCAGGGTGTCGAGGTAGCCAGCAAGCTGGCAGCCAATGCACGCTTCGATGTGCGTCCCCGGCATAGGGTTTCACATCGCATTGATCCACGTACATTAGTGGAAGCGGCCATGCTGCAGTGCCTGGAAGGGGAGGCTGCAGTGGCAGACGATGGTGACATTTTGCCATCTTTTGGGGGGTCGGAAGTGCCACTGGCTTGTCAAGGCGCAACACGCAGACGCGCTGACCGACAAGCCCCGTCTGAGCACACTGAGGGCACTTTGGTCGAACCAGATGGTAGTCCTGCTCAGCATGGCGGCAACCATGACTTCTTCACTTTCCGAAGGGGCATGGACTGTGCAGTGTGCAGGCAATCTGTGCGCATCTGGTGCAACACATGTCTGGTTTGCCATACGTGCTTCGTCAAGGATCCAAGACCGTGTGGTGAGGCAGTGGTGCAGGTTGTGGATGATGCAGCTGAGGCTGCTGAAAATAACAGTGAAGAGGAGGCAGTGGCACCACGGAAGTCCGACCGAAAGCGTGCCTTGGCCCGTGCACAGGGCAAGTTGGTATGTGCTGCAAAGTCAGGCACATTGCGTGACTGGACACGCGCTCGCATCTGTGATTGCTTGGCAAGCATGGGTGTGAAGGTGCCAAATAGCAAGACCCGGGGACAAGCCCGAGAACTTGCTATGCAGGAGGTGTTGCCTTTGCTAGCCCAGATGGACTCTGACTGGGTCCCCCCAACGGATCGTGTTACCCGTTCTGCTGCACCTCCCAGCAGCTCACAGCCATGTTCCCAAGTGCCGGTGGATGACATGGACGGACTCATGGATGAATGACAGTGTTGGGGTTGCAGTGGTATTGTGCTTTTGCATGCGTGCTGTGCCAATCCCCATGTTCTCCCTCTCTGCAGGTCCATTCAGACATTAGCAAGCATCAGTACGGTTTTCCCATTTCCCTTGGTTTTCCCTTTTTACATATTTTCCCCAACGCCCCATTTTTCAAGAGGTATGTGTTTTTTTTTTCGGCGGGGAGGGGGGGGGGTGGGTACTTGTGCCACATTGTTCCCAGAATTGCCTTTTCCGGATTTTCAAACCCCCTTTTTTCCCCAACCCAACCCATCATTTTCTTGAACTGTGTGGTTGTGTGTTTTTTTTTGGGGGGGGGGGGGCTTGTATGAGACTTTTTCTAGTGTTCCCTTGTCCACATTGTCCATTCCAACCTATTTTCCCTGACGCACCATTTTCCCGAGGTGAAGTGCCTGTGTGTCTGTGGGGGGTGGGATATTGCACTTTTATCCCCATTTTCCTCTGAAGTTGCTATGTGTCTTGGGGGGGGGTCTGCACTGCTGTAACCATTTTCTTGAACTCAAGTTCCTGTGTGTGTGTGGGGGGGGGGGGGCGCACTTGTATCAGACTTTTACTTGGATGTGCTCTAATGGTGGGTCCGCAACACGACATGCCAAATCAGACTTCAGACTTCAGACTTTATACCCATAGCTGGAAGTGATTCCCGTGCGCACAGAAGTGCTGCCTGTGCGCAACGAAGTGCTGCACGTCCGCAAAGAAGTGGTGCCCGTGTACAAGGAAGTGCTGTCGGTGCATAAAGAAGTGCTGCCCGTGCATAAAGAAGTGCTGCCTGTGCACAAGGAAGTGCTGCCCATGCACAAAGAAGTGCTGCCCGTGCACAAGGAAGTGCTGCCCGTGCGCAAAGAGGTGCCGTCCGTGCACAAGGAAGTGCTGCACGTGCGCAAAGATGTGCTGCCCATGCATAAAGAAGTGCTGCCAGTGCGCAAAGAAGTGCTGCCCGTGCGCAAAGAGGTGCTGCCCGTGCACAAGGAAGTGCTGTCGGTGCATAAAGAAGTGCTGCCCGTGCATAAAGAAGTGCCGCCCGTGCACAAGGAAGTGCTGCCCATGCGCAAAGAAGTTCTGCCCGTGCACAAGGAAGTGCTGCCCGTGTGCAAAGAAGTGCTCCGCATGCGCAAAGAAGTGCTGCCCGTGCGCAAAGAGGTGCTGCCCGTGTGCACCGAAGTGCTGCCCGTGTGCAAAAAAGTGCTGCCCGTGCGCAAAGAAGTGCTGCCCGTGTGCAAAGACGTGCTGCCAGTGCGCAAAGAAGTGCTGTCCGTGCGCAAAGAAGTGCCGCCTGTGCGCAACGAAGTGCTGCACGTCCGCAAAGAAGTGGTGCCCGTGTACAAGGAAGTGATGTCGGTGCATAAAAAAGTGCTGCCCGTGCATAACGAAGTGCTGCCTGTGCACAAGGAAGTGCTGCCCGTGCATAACGAAGTGCCGCCCGTGCACAAGGAAGTGCTGCCCATGCGCAAAGAAGTTCTGTCCGTGCACAAGGAAGTGCTGCCCGTGTGCAAAGAAGTGCTGCGCATGCGCAAAGAAGTGCTGCCCATGCGCAAAGAGGTGCTGCCCGTGTGCACCGAAGTGCTGCCCGTGTGCAAAAAAGTGCTGCCCGTGCGCAAAGAAGTGCTGCCCGTGTGCAAAGACGTGATGCTAGTGCGCAAAGAAGTGCTGCCCGTGCGCAGAGAAGTGCCGCCTGGGCGCAACGAAGTGCTGCACGTCCGCAAAGAAGTGGTGCCAGTGTACAAGGAAGTGCTGTCGGTGCATAAAGAAGTGGTGCCCGTGCATAAAGAAGTGCTGCCTGTGCACAAGGAAGTGCTGCCCATGCACAAAGAAGTGCTCCCCGTGCACAAGGAAGTGCTGCCCATGCGCAAAGAGGTGCTGCCCGTGCACAAGGAAGTGCTGCCCGTGCGCAAACAAGTGCTGTCCGTGCATAAAGAAGTGCTGCCAGTGCGCAAAGAAGTGCTGCCCGTGCGCAAAGAAGTGCTGCCCGTGCACAAGGAAGTGCCGTCGGTGCACAAACAAGTGCTGCCCGTGCGCAAAGAAGAGTTGCCCGTGCACAAAGAAGTGCTGCCCGTGCGCAAAGAAGTTCTGCCCGTGCACAAGGAAATGCTGCCCCTGTGCAAAGAAGTGCTGCCCGTGCCCAAAGAAGAGTTGCCCGTGCACAAAGAAGTGCTGCCCGTGCACAAGGAAGTGCTGCCCGTGCACAAGGAAGTGCTGCCGGTGCATAAAGAACTGCTGCCCGTGGACAAAGAAGTGCTGCCCATGCACAAGGAAGTGCTGGCCGTGCACAAGCAAGTGCTGCCCATGTGCAAAGAGGTGTTGCCTATGCACAAGGAAGTGCTGCCCGTGCGCAACGAAGTGCTGCCCGTGCATAAAGAAGTGCTGCCCGTGCGCAAAGAAGTGCTGCCCGTGCATAAAGAAGTGCTGCCCGTGCACAAGGAAGTGCTGCCCGTGCGCAACGAAGTGCTGCCCGTGCATAAAGAAGTGCTGCCCATGCGCAAAGAAGTGCTGCCCGTGCGCAACGAAGTGCTGCCGGTGAAACAAGGAAGTGCTGCTCATGCGCAAGAGGTGCTGCCCATGCACAAAGACGTGCTGCCCGTGCGCAAAGAAGTGCTGCCCGTGCACAAGGAAGTGCTGCCCGTGTGCAAAGAAGTGCTGCCCGTGCACAAGGAAGTCGTGCCCGTGCACAAAGAAGTGCGGCCGGTGCGCAAACAAGCAGATGAACCGGCAGCACTTCTTTGCGCACGGGCAGCACTTCTTTGTGCATCGGCAGTACTTCTCTGCGCACGGGCAGCACTTCCTTGTGCATGGGCAGCACTTTTTTATGCACGGGCAGCACTTCTTTATGCACCGGCAGCACGTCCTTGCGCACCGGCACCACTTCTTTGCGCACCGGCAGCACTTCCTTGTGCACGGGGAGCTCTTCTTTGCGCATGGGCAGCACTTCCTTGTGCACGGGCAGCACTTCTTTGCGCACGGGCAGCACTTCGTTGTGCACGGGAGACACTTCTTTATGCACGGGCAGCACTTCTTTGCGCAAGGGCACCACTTCTTTGCGCATGGGCAGCACTTTCTTGTGCAGGGGCAGCACTTCTTTGCGTAGGGGCGGCACCTCTTTGCACACGGGCAGCACTTGCTTGTGCACGGGCAGCCCTTCTTTGCGCATGGGCAGCACTTTGTTGTGCACGGGCAGCACTTCTTTGCGCACGGGCAGCACTTCTTTGCACACGGGCAGCACTTCGTTGCGCACGGGCAGCACTTCTTTGCGCATGTGCAGCACTTCCTTGCGCACGGGCAGCACTTCTTTGCGCATGGGCAGCACTTCTTTGCACACGGGCAGCACTTCTTTGCGCACGGGCAGCACCTCTTTGCACACGGGCAGCACTTCCTTGTGCACGGGCAGCACTTCTTTGCGCATGGGCAGCACTTCTTTGCGCACGGGCGGCACTTCTTTGCGCACGGGCAGCAGTTCTTTGCGCACGGGCAGCACTTCTTTCCACCCGGGCAGCACTTCTTTGTGCACGGGCAGCACTTACCTCATCAGGCCGGTCCCACCCCGCCCGCCACCCGTCCAGGGCTCCTCCCTGGGCAGCACTTCCTTGTGCATGGGCAGCACTTCCTTGCGCATGGGCAGCACTTCTTTATGCACCGGCAGCACTTCCTTGTGCACGGGCAGCACTTCCTTGTGCACGGGCAGCACTTCTTTGCGCACGGGGAGCACTTCTTTGCGCACGGGCAGCACTTCTTTGCGCACGGGCAACACTTCTTTGCGCACGGGCAGCACTACTCGCGCATGGGCAGCACTTCCTTGTGCACGGGCAGCACTTCCTTGTGCATGGGCAGCACTTCCTTGCGCATGGGCGGCACTTCTTTATGCACCGGCAGCACTTCCTTGTGCACGGGCAGCACTTCCTTGTGCACGGGCAGCACTTCTTTGCGCATGGGCAGCACTTCCTTGTGCACGTGCAGCACTTCTTTGCGCACGGGCAGCACTTCCTTGTGCACGGGCATCACCTCTTTGCGGATGGCCAGCACTTCCTTGTGCACGGGAAACACTTCTTTATGCACGGGCAGCACTTCCTTGTGCACGGGCAGCACTTCTTTGCGCAAGGGCAGCACCACGGGGGGGGCGACTCCGCGGGTCCTGGGACGCCAACTACCCCTGCCCCCCCCCCCCCCCCTAGGGGCCTTCGGCCAACAGTTAGTTGCCAAAGGTGTCGCCCTCAGGCGTCCATGGGCGCCGAAGGCGCCCGATGCTACATGAACACCAAAGGTGCCCTAAGGAAAATTTTGTCCAATTTGCACCCCAACACTATTCTTAAACCCAACCTTGACTCAAACATCCACCCCCAACCCTCAGCCTACTCCTATCCCTACACCTAAGCCTAAGCCTAACCCTAGCCCTAACCCTAGCCCTGGCTCTCACCCTAGGCTAGGGTCAGAGTGAGTGTTGGGGTCCAAAATGGAGAGCAATGATGTGGCAAAAGCAGCCATGAACGAAATTGGGCGGATCTTGTTCAGCCCAATCAACATGGCTGGCATGGCCAAACCAACTGGCTGCAAAGGTTAGGGTTCGGTTTATGGTGATGGTATGGTTAGAGGGAGGGCAAGGGGAGGTTAGGGGAGCCTGTGCCCCCCCCCCCCCCAACACCCCAAATCGCCCAACCTGGACCCCCCCCCCCCACCACCACCCCGAATTGCCCCACTTGGACCCCCCCCCCCCCAGCCCCTCCTATACCCCCCCCAATTCGCCCTCCCTGAAGCCCCCCTCAGATGCCCCCCCCCCCCCCCGCCCCCCCCCAAGGGGCCTCCGGCCAACAATTAGTTGGGGGGGTAGTTGGCGTCCAGAACCGAGCGGTCGCCCCCCACCCCGTGCCGTAATCCCCCGTGGGCAACACTTCTTTGCACACGGGCAGCACTTCCTTGTGCACGGGCAGCACTTCTTTGCGCATGGGCAGCACTTCCTTGTGCACGGGCAGCACTTCTTTGCGCAGGGGCAGCACCTCTTTGCACACGGGCAGCACTTCTTTGCACACGGGCAGCACTTCCTTGTGCACGGGCAGCCCTTCTTTGCGCATGGGCAGCACTTTGTTGTGCACGGGCAGCACTTCTTTGCGCACGGGCAGCACTTCTTTGCACACAAGCAGCACTTCCTTGCGCACGGGCAGCACTTACCTCGTCCGGCCGGTCCCACCCCGCCCGCCACCCGTCCAGGGCTCCTCCCTGGGCCAGAGGTGCAGCCTGTGAGGGGCAGATGCACCACTGCCATACACAGTGCACCTCCTCGATATCTGGTGGCCTGGCACCTGTATAAAAACCCTCAAGATGGTAGCTGTGGGACGGATTGCCCACAAGCACAGCCAGGCAACGACCACGTGTTTGCCGGGACACCGGTAGGTCGTACAATTTTCGTCGTCCCTCTCCCCCCCATGCCCCTTCCCACCCTTTCCCGGCGAGAGTCTCCCTGGTGGTCGTGCGACCGGGGCGCCACGGCGAAAAACAGGTCACAAGGCTCAGCGACGCCGCGGTGCCCCGTGCGGGGCAGGCCGCACAGGAGGAGCACCGTGTGGTGACATCCAGCAAGGGGGGGGGAGGGAAAACAGTGCGCGACACAAGGACTTCCGGGGAGGATATTGGAGCCCACCTCCTGCCTCCTGGCCATGAAGCGACATGGCCCCTTTTTCGTCCCCA
Organism: Eutreptiella sp. 'Long Island Sound 2002'; assembly: GCA_964036045.1. Classification (NCBI taxonomy): domain Eukaryota; phylum Euglenozoa; class Euglenophyceae; order Eutreptiales; family Eutreptiaceae; genus Eutreptiella; species Eutreptiella sp. 'Long Island Sound 2002'. The sequence continues at coordinate 27,782,678 of OZ038392.1, read as the reverse complement.
GGTCACATGTGTGACCATGAGCCATTTTTTTTTTCATTCACTGGGATCGTGCGATCCCCCAGCCTGGATACCCCCAACCGTGACGCCGTGCGGCTATGGACGGCTTTGGGGCCAGGCTCTGCCGTGTGGCAGCAACCAGACACTAGGTGTGCGCCTACCCCTGCCTGGATACCCCCAACCGTGACGCTGTGCGGCTATGGACGGCTGTGGGGCCCAGGCTCTGCCGTGTGGCAGCAACCAGACACCAGGTGTGCGCCGTGAGCGTCCGGAATAGTGCAGCGCTGGGCTTTGGTGGTAGCGAAGCCCAGGGCATTGTGTCTCGCCGTGGACGAGGAGAGGGCCGGACTGGGTCGTCGGGAACGAGACCACTGCCAGCAGCGATGGGCAGCGCGAACCGGGGTGCCGCATTGAGCTGCCGGCACTACTTTTGGCAAAACCGGGGGCATTGGGCGTGTGCCCATACAGAATCTATTACTTTTGGCAGAACTGAAGGCACGTGGCATGTGCCCATGCAGAGTTTATTACTTTTGGCAGAACTGAAGGCATTGGGCATGTGCCCATGCGGAGTTTATTACTTGTGGCAGAACTGGCGGCATTGGGCGTGTGCCCATGCAGAATTTAATACTTTTGGCAGAACTGGGGGCATTGGGCGTGTACCCATGCGGAGTTTATTACTTTTGGCAGAACTGGCGTTATTGGGCGTGTGCCCATGCAGAACTTATTACTTTTGGCAGAACTGGCGGCTTTGGGCGTGTGCCCATGCAGAGTTTATTGCTTTTGGCAGAACTGAAGGCATTGGGCGTGTGCCCATGCGGAGTTTATTACTTTTGGCAGAACTGGCGGTATTGGGCGTGTGCCCATGCAGAACTTATTACTTTTGGCAGAACTGGCGGTATTGGGCGTGTGCCCATGCAGAACTTATGACTTTTGGCAGAACCGGCGGCATTGGGCGTGTGCCCATGCAGAACTTATTACTTTTGGCAGAACTGGCGGTATTGGGCGTGTGCCCATGCAGAACTTATTACTTTTGGCAGAACTCGCGGCATTGGGCGTGTGCCCATGCAGAACTTATTACTTTTGGCAGAACTGAAGGCATTGGGCGTGTGCCCATGCAGAGTTTATTGCTTTTGGCAGAACTGGCGGTATTGGGCGTGTGCCCATGCGGAGTTTATTACTTTTGGCAGAACTGAACGCATTGGGCGTGTGCCCATGCAGCATTTATTATTTTTGGCTGAACTGAAGGCATTGGGCGTGTGCCCATGCAGAGCTTACTACTTTTGGCAGAACCGGGGGCATTGGGCGTGTGCCCATGCAGCATTTATTACTTTGGCAGAACTGAATGCATTGGGCGTGTGCCCATGCAGAATTTATTCCTTTTGGCAGAACTGAACGCATTGGGCGTGTGCCCATGCAGAATTTATTACTTTTGGCAGAACTGAAGGCATTGGGCGTGTGCCCATGCAGAACTTATTACTTTTGGCAGAACCGGGGGCATTGGGCGTGTGCCCATGCAGAGTTTATTACTTTTGGCACAACTGAAGGCATTGGGCGTGTGCCCATGCAGAATTTATTACTTTTGGCAGAACTGGCGGCATTGGGCGTGTGCCCATGCAGAACTTATTACTTTTGGCAGAACTGAAGGCATTGGGCGTGTGTCCATGCAGAATTGCCGTGGGGGGCGTCGGGGGGGGGGGGGGGCGTGGGGGAGACGAGAGCGACGCAATGGGCGTTGCGCCCGCCGCGGTGTGGCGCCGTCCAGCCCGGCCCGGCCGGGGCAGCCGTATCCGGTGCTTCCGGTGGAATCGGTTCCGGGCACAGCAGACACCAGACACAAGACACCACCCTTTCCTCCAGGACGGAGCGCCTGAATGGCGCCCGCTTAGCAGCAGAGCGCCACCGTGGTGCAGCCTGCGCACAAATGCGCCGTCGTGGCGCCGCCCCCATGGCATAGCGCCACCATGGCGCCTGCTCAGTGGCAGGGCGCCGCCGTGGTGCAGCCAACGTACAGGTGTGCCGTTGCTGCGCAACCTCCAGGGCAGTGCGCCGCCATGGCCCGCGCCCCGACAGCTCTGCGCCGACATGGCGCGGGCTCAGTGGCGGGGCACCATCGTGGTGCCGGAAACGTACCCGTGCGCCGTCGTGGCGCGGCCTTCTGGGCAGAGTGCCGTCGTGGCGCGGCCTTCTCGGCAGAGCGCCGCCGTGGCGCCGCCCACACAATCCAGCGCCAACCTGGCGCCACTTCAGTAGCGCACCACCGTGGTGCAGTCAACGTGCACGTGTGCCGCCGTGGCGCAATGTTCGGGGCACGGCGCCGTCGTGGCAGTGCACGGACAGCCCTATGCCTCCGTGGCGCCAGTTCAGTGGCAGAACGCCATCGTGGTGCCGCCAACGCACACGTGCGCCATCGTGGCGCAATCCTCAGGGCAGAGCGCCACCGCGGCGCTGCCCAGACAGCCCTGCGCCGACGTGGCGCCAGTTTAGTGACATGGCACCACCGTGGTGCAGTCAACGTCCACATGCGGCGTCGTGGCGCAACCTTCAGGGCAGAGCGCCACCGTGGCGCTGCCCAGACGGCCTTCGTGCGCCAGCCTGGCCATGGTGTATCCTCCAGGCCGATACTCGAGGCACCATGGCGAGGTCTGCACCTGGCGCTCCGCCAACCTCCGTGACACCCCGTGCAGAGGTGACGTGTCGTCGGCGGTACTCACCGCCTCACGTGCCATCGGCGAACGTCGCCGTCTCGCTCGGGCACCATCGTGGTACCACTTTCTCGGTCACGTGCCGTCTCGGTGCACGTATCGTAGGGCTCGTCGTTTGGGCTCGGCCTTTGCGGCCGGGCGTCGTCGGTGACCTCCACGGCGGTGCACCACCGTGGTGCTATGGCTGTGACGCACGTCCCGCACTCACAGAACCCGGGGGTACCCAGGCCACCGGCGGTGCGCGTGATCGTGTAGCGTTACCGTACTCGCGACGCCGGCGGTACTCAGCCCGCCAGCAGTGCGCATAGTCGTGCTGGGCCGCGTTCTATTTAGCCCGGCAACGTTTTCAAGTCGGGGTGATGCCCCGGGAGACCCACATCTTCCGCTCACGTTGATCTTGGGACGCTACCTCGGGTGGATCCAGGACAGTTCGGGGCGGTCGGTGGCCGGGACCGGAGAGCAGATCGGACCGTAGCGTTGTCGTACACCGGCGCTTTGACCCAAACGGCCTGCTGGGAGGAGCGTTCTCAGGTGTGCGACGAGATTCGTCTTACTCTAGCGGAGGTAAGACGGAGGACTCCCTCGGCAGAGCCTGCGTGGGGCCCCCGGGGGACGACGCCACGGCTCACCGTACGTGGGACCACGGCAGGCGCTCCTCCTCCTCCTCCTCCACTTCTTTGCACACGGGCAGCACTTCCTTGTGCACGGGCAGCACTTCTTTGCACACGGGCAGCACTTCCTTGTGCACGGGCAGCACTTCTTTGCACACGGGCAACACATCCTTGCGCACGGGCAGCACTTCTTTGCGCATGGGCAGCACTTCCTTGTGCACGGGCAGCACTTCTTTGCACACGGGCAGCACTTCCTTGTGCACGGGCAGCACCTCTTTGCACACGGGCAGCACTTCCTTGTGCTCGGGCAGCACTTCTTTGCACACGGGCAGCACTTCTTTGCGCATGGGCAGCACTTTCCTCTCCACGGGCAGCACTTCTTTGCGCACGGGCAGCACTTCCTTGTGCACGGGCAGCACCTCTTTGCACACGGGCAGCACTTCCTTGTGCTCGGGCAGCACTTCTTTGCACACGGGCAGCACTTCTTTGCGCATGGGCAGCACTTTCTTCTGCACGGGCAGCACTTCCTTGTGCACGGGCAGCACTTCTTTGCGCATGGGCAGCACTTTGTTGTGCACGGGCAGCACTTCTTTGCGCACGGGCAGCACCTCTTTGCACACGGGCAGCACTTCCTTGTGCTCGGGCAGCACTTCTTTGCACACGGGCAGCACTTCTTTGCGCATGGGCAGCACTTCCTTTTGCACGGGCAGCACTTCCTTGTGCACGGGCAGCACTTCTTTGCGCATGGGCAGCACTTTGTTGTGCACGGGCAGCACTTCTTTGCGCACGGGCAGCATTTCTTTGCACACGGGCAGCACTTCCTTGTGCACGGGCAGCACTTCCTTGCACACGGTCAGCACTTCCTTGCACACGGGCAGCACTTCTTTATGCACGGGCAGCACTTCTTTGCACACGGGCAGCACTTCCTTGCGCACGTGCAGCACTTTTTTGCGCATGGGCAGCACTTCCTTGTGCACGGGCAGCACTTCTTTGCACACGGGCAGCACTTCCTTGTGCAGGGGCAGCACTTCTTTGCGCATGGGCAGCACTTCTTTGAGCACGGGCAGCACTTCTTTGCGCACCGGCAGCACTTATTTGAGCACGGGTAGTACTTCTTTGCGCACCGGCAGCACTTCTTTGAGCACGGGCAGTACTTCTTTGCGCACTGGCAGCACTTCCTTGCGCCCGGGAACCGTCGTCTCTGGGGGGATGGACATGGATGGGGAGGGGGGAACTCTCCACTTCTGGGCCTACCCCGACCTTTAGCCTATGCGTGCACAAACCCAACACGGAAGCATTCTGTCTGATGGGGCTGAGTGGTCTGAATGGTGTCGATACTATGCTGTCACTGGGCTGTGTCGTCTAGGCTTAACTTACAGCCCCAGGCCAACGTCATTAATGCCCATGCATTTGCATTGGCCCTCGTGCTCGCCTATCTTTTGCCAACCTCTTGCCCCCTCGCCTCCCCTCCAATGCAGATCCATCAAGGACACCATGGTGCAGCGTCGCACTCCCTGAACGTCACCGGGAGCACCAAGAAATCATACTTCTGCCTCTGTTGTAGTATACAATGTCGCAGTTGCTTGACCTTGCGGACGACGTCTTGGAAAAGATCTGTGATGCTGTTCAGGTGCCCTCCTCACCCCCCCATAGTCCCTGTTTGTGGACAGCAGGAAACTGTCTCACACGCCTTATCCTCATGCCGCTTTCACATAGTCATCTATGATGCGCTAGACAAGGGCTGCCCCCCCCCCCCCCCCAAGGTACATGGCGTGGTCTACACTGCCCGAACCCTCCCCAGGGAACACTCCTTCTCCCACCCAGTTGGAATTATGACCTGGGCTGCTATCGCAGCGCACTGGTCGCTGCGCAACTCCCTGCTGAAAGGGGGGTCAGCCTCCTTTGATGCTTTCCTAAACATATAGATTAAATCCGTTGGCACGCTGATGGCGTGGAGCCCTCTTTCTAAGTATTCAACAGTGTTTCGACAGTTCTATCACTCGCTGGTCCACCAGCGAAATCATGGGTCCTTCCTGCCAGTAGCCATCGAATATCAGGTATCTGTAGAAGCGGAAACAGAGCGACAGGCAAAAAAGCAAAAGAAGCAGTCCAGGAAAGCAGAATTGGCCTCGCTGGCATTAAGTGAAATCTCAAGGTGTGAGTCAGAAGGTTGCACGATGGTCTACACAGATGGTTCCGCTGAATGGGTTGCAGGAGTGGGATGGATAGGGGGATGGGGTGCCACAGTGCCCAGGGGTGGGAAAGAGCCTCTTACCTCCCCCCGCATGAGCGCCAGACAGTGAACCGAGCTGAGTTGCAAGCTGCAATTGAGGTGCTGAAGTATTATGGAATGCAGAGTATCAGGTTAGCGGTAGCCACAGATTCCGCTTATGTCTTTTCTGGGGTTCAAGGCACAGCTCTCCGGTGGAGGGCAAACGGGTGGGTGACTGCACAGGGCCCGGTACCCAATGTTGATCAGTGGATTGACCTGATGAATCTCATTGACAGTGCAGTGGCCACCCTGGAATGGATCAAAGTTCCCAGCCACAGTGGCATTGCGGGTAATGACAGGGCTGACCAATTGGCGGAGGAAGGGAGGAAAGCTTCCCCCCTATACATCACAGCCGGGGGCCGAGTACCCAGGCCCATGACACCACTGCAGACCCCACCTCAGAGGCCTCAGGTTGATCCTGATGATGTGGTGTTCACGGGGTGGAAGTCACGCCGCTGTGCTATGACGACATATGCACCCCCATCACACTGCGGGCTAGAGGAAGGGAGGTGGAGCAACCACCTCCTGGTGGGGATGCTGTCAGGCGTTTGTTTGTTGAGGCACCAGGAGAGAGTGACGCATAAGACCCAATGTCTGAGGACAGATTGGTCTCCTCACCAGATTCATCCATTGAGTCAACGGACTGCGTGACCCAATCTGATTACAACACATCCAGTGAGCATATGGAGTTTAGCACTGATGTCAGTTCTACCAGAAAGAGGCGTAAAGCAATGGGTGCGAACATTGGATCTCGGAACTGCCGAACATTGCTGCACATGCATACCAAGACGCGTATGTGCAGAGCGCTTCTTGACCTGCGTGCGGCCCATTGTCCAACTGACTGTGTGTTGGCTGAGGTGGCGTCCAAGCGTGCTCTAACCCAAACCAGCCTATGAAACATTTGATAGCCCATGTGGGCGAACTCAAGGCAACATTCAGCACTGGCTTGGACAATGATGAGCGATGACCGTATGGCCTGTGTCACGGGGGGGTCATATGGTAGCTAGGTATCTGTTGCCTCACAGCCCCCCATTGTCCCACCAGAATTGCCCATTGGAGATAAGGGCTTCATTAGAAGGGCTCTCCGGGCCAAACTTCCAGTGGTAGAGGGATGCAGCCGTGGATCTAGAATGACAGATGCGCTGTGCGTAGCAGCCGAGACGTACGAACATCTGTATGGCGACTGTAAGTAAATGAGCTTTGCCCTTGACACAGTCAGCAAGGCATTCACCCCCGTGGCAGATGAAAATGGCATCCCCCGTGTCCAAGCACCTTCTTTGTCTAGGCATCACATTGTGGTGCAACCATAGTGTTGCAATCATTGGGCAGTCGTGGGTAGGGGTACGGGTAGGATGGGGGTGATGGTTATGTTGGGAGGAGGTCCAAATGGCGGGTGCGGCTCAGCATTCAATTACTTTATTCAATGTCCGCGCAAAGTGTGATTGAGGAGCTTTCGGTAGGTGTAGCAGATGCACGTGGTAGTCAGGGTAGGTTGGGTATAAGGGGTAGCAGATACACCCCCCCCCTCCCTAGCGAGAACAACCTCGGTCCACAACAATAGGAGGTATTGTTTCTGCAACTTTTGGTACCGTGGAAGTTGGCGATTCCATTTCTGGTTGTCCAAGAAGATCCAGTTTTTTCTGTGATTTGAGGCTGCGGATGGTATTTTGGGGATGCTGGTTTCTGTCCTACCACTTGTTGATCCTTCCTTGCACATATCATGCCTCGTTTTGCTCCTTACCTCACTTTTAGAGAATGGCACATGGATGGGACAGTAGTGCTGGTCTTATTGCTTGTGTCTTCTCGCGGCACACACAAACAATGCCCGTGTCACAACAATAGTAGCTGTTGTTTCCGTCAAATTTTGGAACTTTCTTGTTGCTCTCGCAAGGGGAGGGGGGTAGTGGTGTGGTGTATGACCGCTGCTGGAAGGTTGGTGTGTGTCTATGCATGCATCTATACGTGTGCATGCGACCAACCTAGGGATAAGATAGCTTTATTGACGATATAGAGACTTGCCATATTAGGCAAGTTTTCTCTTCAGAATCGCGACAGAGGGAATGCCGTGCACGTAGTGCGCACACCGTGCAGACTTTTGTATGTCGGCAACTACTTGAACCCTAGTTTTGACCTTTTTCTCTAGTTGGTTGTTCCACAACAGAATTTTTTACGCTTCTTGTGCATGGAGGATGTGGCACATTAGAATTGCCACCTATGTTCACCCATTTTCCGCCATTTTAGCCCATTTTTACCCGGGTTTGTTGCACGTTCTTTGTTATAGGTGGATGCTGGATTATCATGATGGGGAATCACCGGATGTCGTGTACATTCACAATGCAACAAATCGGCAGGTGGGTTGTTACACACTCCAAAGCGGATTCCAACCTTCATGGTCATTGCCTGGCCATCTCTAGGAAACAATGTCTTCGTGGATTCTCTTTATGAGCCAGCACCTGAACCCTCCATCCGCACTCTCGGATCACTGCGAATCAGTAGCATGGTTTATCAGTAACGGCCCACATAGTGCTGCATATTGCTATGGGGTGAAGGCAGAATGCCTATGTCCCCAGAAGGCTGCCACCATCTTCCAACACACTCACGCAACATCAGATTGCGCTTGGCCACGGCCACCAATCACCAAGTATATGAAGACCCTTGTGACACTTGCATAAATGCATGGGGGTTTCCTCCCTTCCTCCCTAGCTAGGTTTCATTGTGTCGGCACTGCACGCAGTGCCCACGCAGTGCACCAATTTGGCCAAAGAAGTACAAACTTACACGTGCATGTACACGCGTGCGCGCTCGCAAGCACAGCACCACATGGTGGTGCAAGCACAGATTTCATGTGTCCAAGCACCATTTTGCCCTCCAAGCACCACTCATAATTGCGTATGGTATGGACATGGTTCTCCTCGGACCTTTTCTATGCACGTCCCTAAAATTGAACGGCAGCTGAACAACATGGCTGAGGTAGGAGCAGTCTTGAAGGCCCTGCAGGCAAAGCAGCTGCGGGCAGGCTACGTGTTATTGTGGATGCTGAAATTGTCCACAAGGGAATCACCGCTTTGGCGTATATGTGGCGCTGAAATGGCTGGGTAGGGGCTGCTGGGCGCATGGGGACACTCTGATGTTTCGATTGGTACCTTCGCATATAGCCATAGAGGGCAATGAAAAGGCGGACACGCTAGCCGAACGTGGCAGGCTGCAGCACTCACATAACGAAACAGAGGCTGAAAAACGCCAATCTCAAAGGGCTGGCACGACACTGTGGCAGATGGTAGGATTGGAGGAAATGCTCTCAGGCTCAGACCAGGACTCACGTGGTGCTCGTGGCTTCCTCAGAAACCTGGCACTCAGAGCCAAGCACGGGGCAAGTGGAAGGGGAGGAGTACGGGTTAGATGCAGGGGACAGAGGAGAGGGCTTCATGGCAGTGGGCCTGGGGCAAGGGGTGGGGGGGGGGGGCTCTGATTGCACAAAAACAGAATGAGGGTAGAGGGGAATGGTTGGTAGGTGCAAGCACCGTGATTGTATGTACATGCGTGAATCACCAACTGTATGTTTGGACGCCACGAGCCCGTGTGAATCGGTTTGGCAGCGCCATGTGCGAGCGGAGAATGACCAATCTTGTGCCCCATTGTCCGACAAACACCTTGCGGGTCAAACTTTGAGCGTTTGTATGAGTTGATTTGGATATTTTGGGCAGGCTGTGGCCTGAAACATGTCAGGAAAACATCTGCTGGGTGGGAGAGAAGGGCGTATGTTGTTGCCAATTGGTTTGGGATCACTCATTCGGGATATGGGACCGACTGATGTCTATGACGACCGCGTGAAGCACAGCAGATGCCCAGCAAGCAACATATCGAGCCGGTGGATGGATTGGTGCAACGATGCACTTCTGACATCCTGGCCCCCACCGCCACCCACCGTCCTTTGTTGTGCGCTGGGCCTATCCCAATGTGCACCCTCCGTGTGCACATCTGCAGACTCCCACCCTCAGTCAAACATGCCAGCGGACATGGCGCCTATTGCAAAGGAGACACTCCAAATACCACATCGACCCCAACGATGCTGAGGTTCTTCCCCATACATAACTCTGTGTACGTCCCTCCGTGAGTCCCTGTCCCATGGGTGCCCAGCATGCCCAGCTCCATGTGTCAGTTGTAACATTCCATTGAGCTTGCGATACCCCTGGTGGTTGCTGCTTCATGCACTCCAGCGACCATCATCCACAACCCAGCCCCCAAATCTCTTGCTGTCATTCCCCCTCCCGAGCCACAGTCGCAGTCCTCAACCACACATAATGCATCTCCTCCATTTATCCATCGCATGCACTAGGGGGTGTTTCTGCACAGCCTAGCTGTCCCTTGACTACCCTGAAAACCACCCACCACCGCGGAAGCATACGGCCACAGGACAAAAACAGCAGATTTAGGTACAAAACTGACAGTAATCTGGCATTTTTAGTGGGAAATACAGTTTGTTTTACCTCATTATCTGAGTTTCTGGACTGAGTAAGAATCTGGACAGTCTTTTGTACAGGAACACAGTGGTTACCGCAGTCACCTTGGACCATGGGTGAAAACGGGTATAAAATATGCTGCTTTTCGCACAGTGCGGGCACAACGTGCACACAGCGCACGGTGGCCCCCTGGTATATTTAGAGTCATGCCTTTCCAGAAGTCTGCCATAAGCATCAAATCATGGCAACACATGATGGGAGTGCAATCCAGCCATGATAAGGAATGTCCCCCAATAGGCCCCCCAATAGGCCCCCCAATAGGCCTCCCAATAGGGACCCCAATAGGCCCAATAGGGTGCAAGGGGGAGGAAATGTGAGCCGCCCCTGTGCGCCCTGTTCGAGACGTCAGTCCGAAGCAGGGTAGTATGAAGGGGGCACGAGGCCCAAAGGCAGTCTGAGGCCGACACCTGCCCAAAATCCTTCCCGTGCCGCATGGGCCATTGATGGGCCCTCCACATTGGGTTTGATGGGGGCCCTGGACAGAAAAATGATTGTTTTAGCACTTCCCTTGAGTGCCCACTTCCCATTTGGGGCCGTTCCCCTGGGGGGGCGGGCCCCCACAACCTCCGCGTCCCGTGCCCTGGCCAGCCACAAAGCCAGGCAAAGCCCCCCCCCCCCCGCCCCCGCTGTGTTCAGCGAGTCAAAACAATGTACTGTGAGTTGTGGCTATGACCATATGCCTGTGTCACGGGGGTATATGCGAGCTCAGTATCCGTTGCTCATGGCCCCAGGCTGTGAGGCCGTGCAGTGCTGCACCACGACGCACCGTTTCTTCTGGATTTGCACCATTTTTGTCGAGTTCCGACCATTGACGGGCCAACCCTCCCCCCTTCGCCCCCGTGAACTGACACGAACGTCGGTTTAGGTAGATAGTATCGCCTATGTGTGTGGTGTGCCTGTGGGTGGGCCCTTTCAGCCCCCCCTTTCCCCCATGCAGGCGATCACGTGCACCACGACACACTGTGACTGTGGCACACCCCCAGTCCCCCCTCTTTCCTGGCATTTCCATATTTTTCATTCGCCACCATCCATCTAGCCATCGCAGTGCCATGGGATTTTTACCCTCTGTGAGTCTGGTCCATCACTCCCCTCCCTCCATGCACCCCCCCCACCCAAGCCTCAAGCCCCTCCATATCTCCTGCAACTACCTTCAGGTGGTCGTGGCGGCACTCCTGTGCCAGGGGACCCAAGTGTACACGCTGTCTCTGAATGCGAGTGGGTGCGGCGGCATCGGCATTCAGCCCGCTGGGGTCCTCTCGCTTATGACGCTAAAGACCGCCCCCTTGCTGCACACGCTCACCCTAACTTTGTGTAACTGGCAGTGCACGCCCAAGGTGGGGGACAATGGGGCAACTGTCTTGGCCTGGTTGACGGATGCCCCGGCCCTCCATACGCTCTCTCTTGAACTCAATGGCAACGACATTGGCGATCTAGGGGCCCAAGCATTGGCCTTCTCTCTGAAAGGGGCGCCCTATCTGCGGGATCTTACTCTTGACCTCAGGAACAACAGTATTGGGGATGCGGGCGCCGTCGCCATCGCTTCTTTGAGCGAGGCCCCATTGCTGTGTGCCTTCCGGCTCAACCTGTACAACAACAAGTTGGGAAGTACCGGGGCCGTGGAGCTCGCCCGTTTCACGGAGGCACCATTGCTGCACACTCTGGATCTCCAACTGCACAGGAACATGGTGATGGATCCTGGGGCCATTGCGCTTTGTGCCTTGAGGCATTCCCGTTCTCTGCAGCACCTCAAGATCAACTTGTGTCTCAACCACGTTGGGGACGCTGGGGCTCAAGCACTGATCGCTTTGAAGGATGAAGTGCTGGGTGGCTGGAAAGGGGTCTCAGGGGTGGAGGCCAAGCCGCCAGATGTCTGGATCTGATGCGGGCATTCTTGCATTGGGTATGGGATAGGGCGCACTAGAGCCCCCAGTAATCAACAACAGGCGATCGCTGGATCGAAACACTGTGATATGGACGGAGGCGCTGACATCGCAAAAGTACCCCCTGAAACGCCCGCCGCAGAAGCCCCCCCAAATTTCGCCCCTATACTTCACCCAGCGAAAACCGATCGCCTGTCGGGTGGCCATGACACCCTGGCATGCATGCAAGAACAAAGGTCCAGCCTTTTGTGGGCAATTTGAAATTGGCTGCCACACAGTTGTCCAACTAGAAAATGTTTCCCCTTCCAAAAAACGCCTTTTACCTTTTTTCCCCCGATACCATAGCCCACCACAATGCTCCGTTGTTACATTGCTGTACGCGGCCAACAACACCAACCAAACGACTGAAGGATCCTTTGCAGCCATGCAGGGCGGGCAGGTGCACAGTAGCCTCACCATCCCCGTTCACACCAAAGAAGCGGCAATTCTGGCCGGACTGCCGCACACTGCGGGGGGCCTACAGGAACAACCCACCGACCCCCGCCTGTTGCGTCCACCCACAGCTCACGCACCCTTTTGCAACCGAACCCCCCCCCCCCCTTGTTCCAATGCGTTGGTTCCTTTTTCTGTGAAGCCAGCTCAGGGCTGGATGGTCCACACCACGTCTTGGTGGCGAGAGCTTGGTGAGGTAGGGGCCTAACCGGTGCCGTGGGAGGGGAAGAGCTGACCCAGACAGCCCACGCAACATTCGATGGCCGCACCGGTGCGGCGACCTCGAGGCAACGTTCGGTGTTGGTCTGGTTTGCGCTGCGAGGGCAGCACGGCAAAACAATTTCTGAGCAAAGGACATCTGGTTTGAAGTCAACTGAGGGAGTCTGGCATGGGGTCAAGATCATGCTAGTTATTTCAAACCCGGACATTATGGCACAATTTTCCGCAGTCATCTGCCAAAACATCTTTTTGTTTGTTTTTGATATTTATTTATTTATTTCAATATTTTTAGGATATCATGGCCGATCACAGTTTCCTTGGTCAGTCGTAAAAAGGTCTTTCCAAAATTTCAGGATATCATTGTCCAACAAAAAGTTTTTGGTGGCTTTCTGTAAAATGACCATTGCGCTTTTGCAGGATACCCTCGAGTTTGACATTTTGATCGGTGTAGTCCAGTAACTCTGTCCTTTGAGGGAAGTGAGCAGGATGAATATGGGGTATGAACGTTGTATGAGGACCAAAATCCCAAACAGCATGATGATAAGTTGATTATGTCAGTGCCAGGCAGATAGATGAAAGGTTGAACGGACGCCTGTTGGTTGGCAACAATCTCACCCCCCCCCCCCCGGAAAGATATGATGCACCGGGGGGTCACCGGGCCTGGGTCCTTGGCGCCGACCCCCGCCCCCTCCCTAGAAATTGGGAGGAAAGTGCTGGACCAACGTCGCCGTAAGGAATTTTTGCTTGATGTGGCAAAGGGTAATGATGTGTTTTCACCCCATGTGTCTATACTCAATATACTGGGAATTTTTAGGAGAATTCAAAAGTGGACACAAACTCGCACTTTTCGATTAGCACAAAATCAGCATCCCATCTCTGACTACCAGGTTCCAGAGATGGCCACTACCCTAGTTGGTGGAACACTACACGTGAAGTTGGACAGTTCTGGTTTCAATTCTAGGGGTTGGCAGAAGTGAGCCACTAGGGGACAGGGGGTGGTATGGAGCTGAGGGTGTTTTTCCCCCCTTTTTTTTCCATGCCTCATTATGAATCTACTTTTCCAAGGGAGCGGTTATGTAGCCACTTCTGATTTTGTCCCCTTTGTTGGGGACCCCCAAGAACGCAGGGGTTATGTAGCTATTCCGCCCACTTTTGGCCCCCCCAGAAGGCAGGGGTGATGTAGCCCTTTCTGATGTTGTCCCCTTTGCAATGGCACAGTGGCCGGGAATTGTCTCGGGGGTGCTATGCCTTTAAACAAAAGTACCACCTACCATCCCCCCCCTCCCACCCCCTGTTTCAATTTTTTGCATCAACATACATACCTCAAAGTGATCAGCGCGATGAGGCGGTTTTTTTAAGCCGTATATGTTGGGGTCCGGGAGCCCCCCTCCCCCCAAGACCCAGCCCCCCCCCCCCCCCACCCTGAAAGTGGTCTGAAAGTGGGAAGGAGTCGGCGTACGCCCCGTTGCTATGCCTCCCCTGTGATATGGTGTGCATTGGCCTGTGAGATGGCACACGGCCGACAAAATCCCCTTTTTTGGCCCATGACGGCTTGTCTGAATCCACACTTCACTTGGGACTGCTAGTTTTATGCCAAAAACCATTGTGGATCCTGAAACAAGGTGGTCCAAGCTTCAAAGGGCAATTGATTCAGGTGTGCATTAGCGCCAACCCTTGTTTTTTTCTTCATTCTAAATGAAACTGACTGCAAGTGCGTATTTGAAGCAGGTGACCCATTGCCACAGTGCAGGTGGAGCGCATGCAAGGGGTCAGATGGCCGGATATGCTTCATTTCTGTTGCGGGCGACGGCAAAATGGTTCCAGGGCGGAAACAAGCAGCTTGTGGATGCTCATCTTTCTTGGTTCGTCACCATCTCCAGGGCTTGTAGCACTTGCAAGCACTCCCCACATGGCGGGCACACAGGGCGTGCTGCGTGCAATATGCTTCCCTCACTCGGCGGTTGGTTGAGCCTGTCAAGAAGTATGTAGGGGTTCCTCCTTTGGACATATTCTGGCCGAAGTTCATACTTCAGCCAAGCCACAAGAACACAGCCCTCGGAATCTGGCGCCACATCAAGGAACGCAACATGTTCCAGTACATCACAGCGCTGCCTTCTGCCCCGTGCCTTGTGCCCTGTGACTGTAGCGTGTGTTGCAGTACATCCCCAGGGACCCCGCACTTAGGGGCCCCCGTCTGGTACAGAAGGGGTCGCACCAAGTCGGCGTTTGATATGCGCAAGGTAGCCAAAGCCTGGAGGACACGTGGCTACCCCTTGTTCTCCCAAGGCTCGCGTGGGCGAGACTTTCGAGGTCAGCGCCGTGCACAACAACAGTTGGCGGCAAAAGCCGGGTTGACGGGGCCCTAAGGTACCCGGGCGCCAAAAAAAAAGAAGGAGCACATAAAGGGAATGGGGGGGGGGGGCGAAAAGCCCTCAAAAGTAAGAAGAACCGGGCCAAAGAAAGAGCGGCTGCCAGAACACAGATAGGGCGGGAAACGGCGAATAAGAAAGAATGCGGAAGACAGGGACGGGGGGGGGGTCAAAGCTTGGAGGCCATGGCCATCCTGCCAAGGAGCGCAAGGAGACCCAGGACACAATGGGGGATGCCCGGGATGGGATGACCCCAGTGCAAGGTGCCGCCCTGAGCCATTCCACCTCTGCCTTTGACTCATAATACTCGCCCTCTCCAGACGCATTTTTCTCCCAAATGGGGGGGGGTCGGGCAGAATTGGCCAGAACCCAACGAGTTCCCAAGCTGACACGTAGGGGTTTACGACAACATCTCTCTCGCACACCTCGCCTCCCAAACACTGGCTCCGGAGAAGGCCCGATGCGGATCTACCGAGGCTGGGGCCCTCGGGCCCTTCTATCTGCCCACCAGGATACCCACTCTTAATTGAGCTGTCGCACGCGCATACTCCACATGGTGGCTCTAGTGCGGCTTCACTATGCCTGAGTGTCGGCAGTCGGTTGCGTACTCTCGACGATGGCAAGTTTACTGATAAGTGCTTCGGGTCCATTGAGTTCGCTGGGTCCGGTGTCGTTCACCATGTCGGCGGTGCCGCCTCTTTCGCGTGTGACTGGAAAGGGTTTCATGTCTTTGCAGTCCTCTCTTCCGATGTCCACGTCGCTTCGGCGGCTGCGTGTCGACCACCTGGTGTACGGCGCGCCAGGCCCTCTTGCCTCGGCCATGGAGGCGTTCAAACGGCGAACGGGTGTGTGTCCGGCCCAGACATGTGGTTACAGCCGTGCGCAAAGGTGGGGCTTTGCCGTGCGCAACTGTGCGTCCTCTTCAAATCCAGCCGTGCGCAACCGTGCACTGTCTTGTAATCCAGCCGTGCGCAACCGTGCGACCAATTTTTGACCGCAAATTTTGACCGGAAAGCACGGGGGGGGGGGGACCGGCCCCTTTACGCCGACCCCCCCCCCCCTCCCTGCTGGTTTTTGGCTGGGAAGTGCCAGACCATCGGAAATTTTGCTTGAAGTATTAGAGGGTGAAAAAATGGGTTTTTACCCCATGTGTCTATACTCAGTTTTTTCAGGAGAACGCAATAATGGATGAAAACCAATATAGACCAAATATCAATACCACCCCTGTGCAGAGGACCATCAGAGATGGCCCATACCCTGGTGAGTAAAGCAGTGCCTCTGCAACTGCAAAGGCATGGGTTCAAGCCACACTGCAGGCAATTTGCAGAAGTCCAGGCTGGATCAGTAAGGCCATGGAACAGTTTTTCTTTTGGTTATTTTTGTCACGGGGGGGCCGCCGGGACCGGACCCTTTACGCCGACTCCCCCCCCCCCCCCCTGCCGGGTTTTGGCCCGGAAGTGCCGGACCATGGGCGCCGAAGGCGCCCTTCGGAAATTTTGCTTGACTTAGTAGAGGGTGAAAAATTGGGTTTTCACCCCATGTGTCTATACTCAAAATACTCAGTTTTTTTAGGAGAACCCAATAGTGGATGAAAATCACCCCTGCATTCTCGGGGATCCCCAACAAAGAGGACAAAGTCAAAACAAAAAAAAAGGCAAAAAAAAATTTCCCATGGTGTCCCTCATCCTGCCTGTAGTCCTGCAGATTGACCCACCAGGGTTTGAACCCAGGACCTTCTAGGTGCAGGGCACTGCTTTACCACCAGGGTAGGGCCCATCTCTGACATACCTTTGCACAGGGGTGGTGTTCATATTTGGTCCAATTTGGTTCCGCCCACTTGTGGGCACGGTTGAAGTGCTGCTCAACCGTGCGCAAGCGTGCGCCACCTTCAGATCTCGCCGTGCGCAACCGTGCATATCCGGAGAAAGTAGCCGTGCGCAACCGTACACGCACGGCTGTAACCACATGTCTGGTCCGGCCATCGGCGGCACGCACGCATGGCTGGGCACGCACAACGCCTTGGGTTCTCTCGGCGACGGCGCCTACTTTGAAATCCTGTGTCGCGACCCCGACCAGCCGTCGCCGCCCCGGCTTTGGATGGGGATGGAGAGCGTGGGCGACGGATGCAACGACCCGCCCGTCCTGCTCACGTGGGCCACCGACTGGGCCGGGCAGATGGAGGAGGTCGTTCGCGGCGCGCGGAACCATTCCTATGACCCGGGTGACGTGCAGGCCTTCTCGCGCGCCACACCCGACGGTGGCACACTCCACTGGAGCCTGGCGTATCGCCATTACACGCGGGAGCAGATGGGCCCTGGTCGTGGAGTCGTGCCGTTCCTCATCGATTGGGAAGGGAGCGCGTCGCCGGCTGCATCGGCGCCGACCGGCTGCGAATTGATAGGTCTGCGCGCGGAGGCGGTTGATCCGCGTGCAGTCGCGCGTAATTTGAGCGCCATCGGGATCGATGCAACGGACCTCGATCTGCGGGAAGGTCCCGCCGACCGGCTCATCGCAGTGCTGCGCACCCCGATGGGCATTGTGGAGTTCTGAGGGTGGCGATGCTGGACGGGCAAATGGACACGGGCATGCGCCGCGCAGCAGCCGTTGCTGCTGCGTGCCAGTGGCGGCTCGTGCTGAGGAGGGACAACGGCGAATCACGTCCCTCGCAGAATGTACGTGCGTCGAGGTTTCCGGGACGTCCGCACGAACGTGTGCTCTGCAGTGTGGGAACAGTGCTCCTGTGACAATGGACAGCGAATCCAAGGATCACATTGCCTTCAGGTCAACCTTGTGAATCTCAGATGCAACGATTCTGTTGACCACTTACATTCCAAACAACAAAGGTGTGCTTCTAATTTGTCTGCTACTCGACTAGTCACTTGAACGATGCTCCACTTTTGTGATGGACAAAATGGCACCGCTGTCAAAGCCGCACCAACTGGACCTGTGCCGAAAGTCGTCAGTAGCTACATAATGAGCACGTTGTGGCGGTTGCTGGTTTGCACTTGTCGGGCTTTGCCGCGATCCTTTGCCGATCTCTGCTGATCATCGTGGAAATTCTACACTCCCCACAATGTATTTTTGGCAATTTCCCACAATTCCCCATTCCCCCCCATTTTCCCCCATTCCCCCCATTTCCCCCCCATTCCATGAACAAATGCACTCTCTCTCACTTGTTCCAAGTACATTAGGAAATCAGCCAGGAGGCGCCGGAGAAAAACTGTCTTTAGGTTATAGGTTATATCAAACCGGCATGAGGGAGGGGTATTTCCGTGTATATATTTCCATGTTTATTGGACGGCGCCTACCACAGTCTTTGGCTGACACGGTGCAGGACCTCGTCGTGTGGCTCCGGTTGTCAGCCAGCTGGCATGGCAGCTGGTACGCTTCATGGCACCTGCCCCACCTTGTGATTTCTGTGATTTCTGTGCACTCTTGGACTGTTGCTCCTTAAAATGATTTCCTTCCTTCTGTGATTTCTGTGCACTCTTGGACTATTGCTCCTCAAAATGATTTCCTTCCTTCTGTGATTTCTGTGCAGATTGGTCTTTTGAGATGGCTATTATGTTGTCCATTTCTCATCTCCGCTCCGAGCAGCCTCGGGTGGATGGGGGTGTCCACCAGGGGAGGGGGTGCTGATGCCTGATGATACGTGAATCAACCAGAATTACTTCATAGGACTTGTGCAGTGGAGCGCCTTGTTCGCTTCTGCCGCAGCGAAAGGCGCCTATGACATGTCACTGAAGAGCTTTGACGTGCACTTCTGCTTTGTGCTGAATGGTACGGGTCGTGCACACGTCTGTATCCCATAGCGGGGGGGGGGGGCTGGCAATTGAGTGATTGTCCCCCCTCCCCAAGGTACCGGGGTGGGGGCCTCACCAAGTTGACATTGCCATCAAGGGGGGTCCAACACCAACACCGGCCAAAAACTGGGTTATTGCGAAGAGGCATTTTAAAATGTTCCCCCGCGTACACGGGGTCTTGTAGCTTGCTGATGACGTGGGTAGAATAATTATTGGGTAATGAGAGGTGGCATGGGTGTGGAGCATCATGGGATCATAATGTAGTGCAGTGTCCATTATGCTCAAATAAGGCACGATAGTAACCACGCACGGGGCAGTCAATGACGCATCAGATGCATTAGGAGACGAAAAAAAATAGACACTCAGAAACTCACATTGCCATGGCACCAGGGTGCACAAGCGCCTTATTCAAGTCTCAATTAGGGCCCGGAATTCAAGCAAGCATGGACACAAGCGTGGGGCCCATGGGGGCAATATGCGGATGAAAGGTATAACAATGCACCCTCGGATGATTTGCATCATGCTTTGTGCCTCGGGACCCCACAACCCTTCTATGACCAATGACGAGAGGGTGAAGGTTCACAATTTCGGGAACCAGTGGACCATCACTGGTTATAATAATATATATATATATATATATATATAATGCTTTATTTGGTTTATCTTGGGGGTGCAAAGTAGCCGGGATGAGGATTGCCTTAAATCCGCTCACGTTACATCTCCCTGCTTCAGTGTGCGCTCCGCTCACCCCACTCTCCCCTCCGCGAACTGGCGGCCTTCCCAGTGTCCCAATCTATGGCACCCATCAGGGATTATGTCGCGCTACTGAAGCAGCTTGGAGCAAGCACACCCGTCACACTGCAGCAGAGGGTGGTTCCCCGAGGGGGACCAGAGCTGCTTGATGAAGAATCCTCTGATGATGGGCGACTCCTGCAAACCCAAACACTCACTCAGGTACACGGCCTACAGAGCACAGTCACTGATACAGGATGAAGGTACCATCCCGCCTGGATTCTCCCCTATTATTGTTGCTGGTCATCAATGCTACACCAATGGAAAGCCAAAAGAGGGGACGGCCTGGTACAGTGATGGTAGCAAGCTGGAGGTTCCCTCATTAGAAGGACAGGCAGATAGAGCTGGTGTCGCGCTGTCCTGCGGACCACTTATTATCATCGCCCGTGTAACTGGGCCACAGACCTCATATAGAGGTGAGCTGCAGGGTGCAGCACTCGTCACAGCACCTGCCCTCGCAGAGCCTGGTGACACACTGACCATGGACAACCAGGCAGTTGTACGCTGGGCACCCAGACCTCCTCACCGGGAGTGTGCTGATATGGACCGACGGCAGCAGGTCGCCGAGCATCTGGCTGCCCGGCCAATACCCTTTTCCTGGGTCCCCAGCCACCGCAGGCTGTCTGACGCCACAAGTCCAGACGACTGCGAGACAATACTGCACAATGATGAGGTTGACAGGTGGGCAAAGACAGTGACTGCCCTCCCCCTACCCCCATGTGAGCCTACGGAACCGTCCACAATTGTCATTTGCGGTGGTATCGCACCCACCCCAGTAAAGAAATGGGTACTCCAACGCCGCCGAACATTTGGGTTTCCTGGTGTTCATTGGGTCTCCTGACTGCCCCTGAAGGGCACCAGGCGTATGCTGTGGCTCTGCTGGCTCTGGGGAAATGTGCGGTGGGAAGGATGTGCCCCCCCCCTGGGAAAAGACAACCAGCCTGTGCCCCCTGTGTAACACGTGCCATGGCAGTACAGCCCAACTGCGGCTCATCCAATGTCCCACCTGGAAACTTGCCTTCCGGAAAGCCTGGCTCGGTAACTGGGGACTGGACTGAATATGCCACCTCCTGGTATGATCAGGCGACGCACAACGACCTTGTGCATATCTCTCGCTTGCGGATCCCCCAATCTTTTGTAGACGGCCTGCCTCGAACACTGCGGCCTGCTCTGCGCGAGCGTGTTGCGTACCATCGTTACCACATGCTTCTGTCGGTAACGTCCCTACGTGGTGAATTACCCATGTCGCCCCGATACACTGATTCTTCTGTCCCTACTGCATCCATTTCTGCCTGGTTTGGTTCGCTACGCTGTAGGAAACCCTGACAACAAAAAACCTGTGGGAACAGGTACACTTCTCTCCTACGACAAGTGGCTCCGACCCAGACACACCCACCCCAAAACCGGCGCCCACCCTTCTGGTTACACGCCAGATAAAGAAGCTGCTGACCCAAACCCCTACCTCCCAGAATCGGTCCAAGGTCCGCTACCTCACCCAGCACCCTGGTACACCCTACACGGCAGATCTGAAAACTTTTGCATCCTTGCACTATGTGCATTCCCAGGTGTGCTTCACCCCGACCTGCCCCCCCCCCCCCCACCATGCATTAAAGTTTCCGGTTACTGCAATCGCGGATTACAAGCAATTTGCCCACACCCTCATGCGACGCCGACGGTGGGACATGGAGTTAGGCAGCCGCTTCCTACAGTATGCCCAATACACAGAAGCCACCCTCCTGCAGCAATTTTACAATCGCATGTGGCGATGTTACAGCAATTCACGCACCTCCATTGCCACCTCGCGTCGCCGTATCATTGCCTGGAGGCGCCAAGGGACTCTTCTCCTTGACCACTATGACACACTGATGCAAACGTGTCACACCAGGAAGGAAAAGTTTTGGCTTCAATCCCTACATACCTTGAGACATCGGTCAATGCAGGCACTGACACGCGTTGCCACTCAACTACTAAGGAAAAACTGGTCAGCTGCGGAGGACCTGTTCCGAGCTGCCGTTGCCACCGTACATCACCTCAAAAAGCGCTCCCGGCCCTATGACACTGCAAACCCCAACCCAAAACGGAACTACACGCCCCGCACTGCCCCTCAACCCTCCGAGTCCGAGTCGGTGTGGCCTAATCCCTGAAGACAGGGACCGACCCCTCTACAGACTTGACACCTGACACCGGATCCTTGAACTTGGCGGTGGTGTCGGCTGCGCGCCGGTTACTATTTTTTTCACCAACCCATGGCAGGTTGGCCCTCCTGTGGCGTCCTCCCCTTGTCTATTTTTTCCCCCACAGGTGTGGAATGCCACTCCCCAGCGCGCCGTAACCCTGCCTGTGTTCTACCTCCCATCTTCGCCCTCTTCTGTGTGCCACCAATCACTCCACAGCAGTGCGCTCTGCCCCAAGCGAATAGTGACCCTTTGTGCCTGATTGACCAATTGTGCCTGAATGTCATCGCCCTCCCACTCTGATAGTGTATGACATGCAACCTGCTGATTCACCTCGACCTTCAATCTTCACTCCGCTGTCTTTTTCAGCCTACAGTCATTGTGCCTCACGCACACTGGGAAGCCTACGGGCGTGGCAGTGTCCCACTGCATAACCTGGTTTCAGACTCAGCTCATCCTCACTACTTGTCAGATCCGCTACCACAGTCATTTGTGGGATCATCGTAGCACTGGACAGCTCTGAACCTTGATCCCGAGGGGTCACCTCGAGTACTGTGAAGTGAGCAGGCTACGCCAGCTCATCTTGGTCTGAGCAAAAAAAAAACAGATGAGGATTGCCTTAAATCCGACATAACAAATTTGACATGCGGCTGGCCTAATTTGTTGTGCATTTTCAAACCAAGGGGGCAAAACATGCAATGAATCTTCCATTGCAATGTTTTTATGTGAATTGCATGTGTGGGTTGGATGTGCTTGCTTGCATATTGGAGATTAGCGTGCATTGGCATGGGCATTTTGGTTTTTCTTGGAGTGGTTGCCTTGGGCCACACTTGCCCCCCCCCCCCAGTGCGCAAGCACCGCCTTGTCTAAGCAATTGGACCTGGTCTGACCGTCACTTTTACCGAATTTTCTGACCACGGTTGTTATAGTCAGAAACTGGGCAAAGTGTGATTGTGTGCTGATTGTAGAGGGAAGGAGGGGCTGTTTCATGCTTGTGATGAGTCCTCTTGCTCATAACAACTTCTGCGTGGTACCCCCCCCCCCCTTGCAAACCTCCCCCCCCTTGCAATCCCCCCCCCCACCCGGGAGACCGTCACTTCCATGTTTTTTTAGTTAACATGTATTGTGCTGGTTTGTGTTGCCCATCTGCTTTACACCTGCTTAGCAACATACCACGTGCCTGTCATGCAAACTGAGCATGTGCAACAGTTCAAAGTGTGTTATTCTCGTACCCAGAAGTTCTTTACCGTTCCTTTGGATCCCCAATAACATTTGTGTTGGATAAAGCACATTGGCATCAACGCAAAAGTCGCTTCACACGTGTTCTCTTTGCTTGCATTAGTGGAGGGTACCCCAGTTTGCCTTGAAATACCCCTTGCAATCCCCCCCCCCCCCCGGGAGACCGTCACTTGGCGACCGTCTCCCCCCCCCCCACCCGGGAGACCGTCGCGCGCTAACCCGGGAGTTTGCAAGGGGGGCGGGGGGTACTAAACCCCACTACTCTTTGTTTTGCAGCGATTTTCAGCCACGACTAATGTCGTTCCTCCTTGCTTGGCTGTCATGTACATCTGCTCCACCGGTGAGCATGTGCCTACCACTACCATCGGTCGTTCTACTCATGGGGAAGACTTTATTCATTTGAAGTACATGAGGAATGGGCATGAGATTGAGCATCATGCCCCTTTTGACCGTGTACTCTTCAAAGTCCGTAGTCCATCCCCATCGCCATCAGAGGCAGGTTCGGAGGCCTCGGGAACACGAGGGCGTTCGCCAACACGTAGAGGTCCCCCCCCCGTTCGTGCAGGACCTGCCCCCCAGCTCCTTTGCCTTTTGGCCGGGAGCTTCCCACCACAGCTGCAGGCATCCCATATTACCTTGACCACAACCGAGGAATTACAACTTGGGAGCGCCCAAAGTTGCCCCCATACCCCACAGCACCGCCAAAACCACCCAAGCACTGCCTACTAGTGGCCAAACGGCCAGTGCAATGGGGCCCTTTGGACATTTTTTCCAAGCCTGCCGTGGCCTCAAGCTCCTCTTGTACTGTGGAGGCCACTGCTCCAACGACTACTGCCGCGACCCGGGGGGGGGGGGGGACTCTGCTCTTCCTAGGACGCCAACTACCCCCCCCCCCCTAGGGGCCTCCCGCCAACAGTTAGTTGCAAAAGGTGTCGCCCTCAGGCATCCATGGGCGCCAAAGGCGTCTGACGCTCCATTAACACCAAAGGTGCCCTAAGGAAAATTTGGTCCATTTTGCACCCCAACACTACGATCCCAGCTTTGAGGGGCTGAGGGGAGCACTTGAAAACCTGGAATGAGACCAACACTATCCTTAAACCCATCCTTGACTCTACGCCCACCCCCAACCCTTAGCCTACTCCTAATCAAGACTGAATATTGGGACCGAGCTGGTGGGGGAAGGAACATTAGATATGAATGGTCAGGGACACCAATGAGACACACATTGACGGCCGTTGACAAAGTGGAATCAGCTTGCAAGTGATCCCCTTCACCACAAGGCCCACTTTCAAGGCTTTTGTGGACTTGTGAGGGGCCAAAATGCCCCAAAATGGCCTCAACATGGGCTCATTCCACCCGTTTGGCCACCCCAAATGGTGTAGGATGAGTTTTGGAAAAATGCGTTTTTGACCCATTATTGACCCATTTTTGGTTCCAAAATAGCGCATCTTCAAGGCATTTTGGGATTTTCGGAGGACCAAAATGGCCCACCACAAGCTCAAAACGGTCCAAAAACACTTGTTTTAGCATCACACATGGTCTACGATCATTTTTTGAGAAAAGTCATCTTTTTGCCCCTATTGGACCATAGTGACCCATTTGGGCACCCTATTCCCTTACAATGGGACAACTCCACAATCTACCTCAAGCATTGTGGTATTTATGCTTTTGACGCATCTAAAAAGCACAGCCTTCCAATTTGGCCTCGCTTTAGTATCTCCTTGCGATCTTGGGACACCGGTAGTGCCACGCCTTGTGAAGACGACCATGTCACCAAAAAAATTCGCCCTAATCCGAGCAACTAGAGGTTGATCCTCTATCCAACGTCCTAACTTTGAATGTTTTGGTATTTGGCTTTCGCTTCATCGCGATCCCATCAATTACCTCCAATGTGCCTGTCCATTTCACCGCAATCAATCAATGCCCGACGTGGCCGGTACCTTTTTGACCGTATTTTGAATTTCGCTTTGTGCCATTCCGCCATATCCCATTAATTTGTGCCACGTGAGTTGGAAAAAAATTCGCGTGAATTTTTTTTCCTGCCCCCCACGTCGCCCTTAGCTTACTGCATACGTTGTGTTGTTTTGGACCACGTTCATCCTAACCTTGAAGCGAGCAACCTAACCCCGTACTCCACTCGCAATGAATGTGCTCCCCAAGCTTCGTGTTGACGTCTGCGCTCGGCTTTCGCTTCACCGCGATCCCGTTCCTCTTTCTCTTGTTATGAGCAAATCGATGCATATGTACAATGCATTGTACTTCCTGCCACATACCTGTACCAAAAAATTGATGTCTCTATCCGGCTATTGTGTGCCTGTCAAGTGTTGCATGTTCCTTGTTTCACGCATTACGGGGTGCCACGAGGCCCACTTTCGAGGCTTTTTGGACTTCTGAGGGGCCAAAATGATCCCAAAATGGGCTCAAAATGGGCCCATTTCACCCGTTTGTGCACCCCAAATGGTCTAGGATGAGGTCTGGAAAAATGCGTTTTTGACCCATTTTTGACCCATTTTTGGTCCCAAAACAGCCCAGTTTCAAGGCATTTTGGGATTTTCGGAGTACCAAAATGGGCCACCACAAGCTCAAAACGGTCCAAAAACACTTGTTTTAGCGTCGCACATGGTCTAGGATCATTTTTGAGAAAAGTCATCTTTTTGCCCCTACTGGACCCTGTTAACCCATTTGGGCACCCACCTGTTTGGGCTTGAGCTTGCAGCTTGCCGCAGCCTAGTGGGCCTAGGTATTGGGGTCTAGGCGTCCGTTTGGGCAATTCTGAGGGGTGGAAACCACAAAAAGTGGGGGGTTGTGGGTGGAGTAGGTGCCCTCGGAATCGCATTTTGAGCCATGTAGCCCAAGATATGGCCTATTCTTGGTTTGTGGCGGTTGGCATTTGGAGCTTCTGGGGGCCTTTTTGGGCCGCTTCCGGGACATATCATGGAGTTGGAGGGCCGCAAAGAGCTCGTTGACACGGGGAAGTCAAGCCGCACGTGAAGTGTACCCACCGTTTCCCTTCGTTTGGCCGTTTTGAATGTGTTCCGGGGCTTTTTTGGCCCAAAAGTGGCTGTTTTTGGCCCTAAACTGCAGTTTTTGAAACAGAGGTCCGCCACTTGCGGATCCCGTTCCCGGCCGCCACTGTTGAGTTTCTCCCTCAAACTTTGTGTGATTGTACTTCACACCCATAGGTATCATGCACCAAAATTTCAACCAAATCCAAAACACCACGACGGAGGTCTGATTTTTCCCCATTTCGCGCGTGCTGCTTGCTGCTGCTTGCTGCTTGCTGCTGCTGCTGCTAAACCTGGTAGGTCCACCCTAGACCCTAAAAAGGGTTATAAAACCAAGAGTGGTTCCACCAGCTCGGTGACCCTACACCTACACCTAACCCTAATCAAGACTGAATATTGGGACCGAGCTGGTGGGGGAGGGAACATTAGCTATGACTGGTGAGGGACATCAAGAATGATTCACACAGTGATGGTTCTTGACAAAGTGAAATCAGCTTGCAAGTGAATCCCATCACCACGAGGCCCACTTTCAAGGCTTTTTGGACTTGTAAGGGGCCAAAATGCCCCAAAATGGGCTCAAAATGGGCTCATTTCACCCGTCTGTGCACCCCAAATGGTCTTGGATGAGGTTTGGAAAAATGCATTTTTGACCCATTTTTGACCCATTTTTGGTCCCAAAACAGCCCATTTTCAAGGCATTTTGGGATTTGCGGAAGACCAAAATGGGCCACCACGGGCTCAAAACGGTCCAAAAACACTTGTTTTAGCGTCGCACATGGTCTAGGATCATTTTTGAGAAAATTCATCTTTTTGCCCCTAATGGACCCTGTTGACCCATTTGGGCACCCACCTGTTTGGGCTTGAGCTTGGAGCTTCCTATAGCCTAGTGGGCCTAGGTATTGGGGTCTAGGTGTCTGTTTGGGCAATTTTGAAGGGTGGAAACCACAAAAAGTGGGGGGTTGCAGGTGGAGTAGGTGCCCTCGGAATCGCATTTTGAGCCATGTAGCCAAAGATATGGCCTATTCTTGGTTTGTGGCGGTTGGCATTTGGAGCTTGTGGGGGCCTTTTTGGGCCGTTTCCTGGACATATCACACAGCCAGAGGGCTGCAAAGAGCTCGTTTTGAATGTGTTCCACGGCTTTTTTGGCCCAAAAATGGCTGTTTTTGGCCCTAAATTGCAGCTTTTGAAACTGAGGTCCGCCACTTGCGTATCCCGTTCGCGGCCGCCACCGTTGAGTTTCTTGCTCACACTTTGTGTAATTGTACTTCACACCCATAGGTATCATCCACCAAAATTTCAACCAAATCCAAAGCACCACGACGGAGGTCTGATTTTTACCCATTTCGCGCGTGCTGGTGCTTGCTTGCTGCTGCTGCTGCTAAACCTGGTAGGTCCACCCTAGACACTAAAAAGGGTTATAAAACCAAGACTGGTTCCATCAGCTCGGTGACCCTAGCCCTAACCCTAATCCTAGGCTAGGGCCCCAGTGAGTGTTGGGGTCCAAAATGGAGCAATGATCTGGCAAAAGCAGCCATGAACGAAATTTGGGGGAATTTGTTTAGCCCAATCAACATGGCTGGCATGGCCAGACAAGCTGGCAGCAAAGGTTAGGGTTACGTTTATGGTGATGGCATGGTTAGAGGGAGGGCAAGGGGAGGTAAGGGCAACCTGCCCCCCCCCCCCCTGAGCACCCCAAATCGCCCCACTTGGACCCCCCCCCCACCCCGAATTGCCCCACTTGGACCCCCCCCCCCCAACCGACCCTCCCGGAGGCCCCCACCATTCGCCCCTCCTAGACCGGCCCCCTTCGCCCCTCCCTGAACCCCCCCTCCAATGCCCCCCCCCTCGGCAGCACCCTACGCGCGGTCATAGCAGACGCGGCGGCGTGCCCCGTCCTCTCCACTGGGGTGGGCCGCATCGTCCACCCCTCCAAGCTCCAATTTCATGGACTGCGCTTGACAGCCGGTAGCCTCCATGCGATTTCCACCCACGTGCAGTTCTCCAACAAGCCCTCATCAACCCAGCCCCCGTCCCCGTTGAAGATCCCCCTCCTCCACGACTTACCCATGACGGCCAAGATATCCAAGCTCCTCCAACTTATCCGCTCTGTCTCGGCCGCCGCCCTCCGCCCCAACCACCATCTAGTACTGTAGCTTCGGGCCCTTCATGTGCACGCCCTGTCCGCGTGCGATTACTTGTGGCGCGCGGTCCATTTCCCCCGCCTCCAACTGGCAGCCATGCAGGCCTCCGTGGACAAGCACTACCGGCGTGTATTCGGTCTACCTTCGTGGGCACCCCGGCGCTTCCTCCGCCTGCCACTGACTGTTGGTGGCCCCCAGTCTCCAGACCTGTTCACGCGAGCCGCCCTCCTGCTGGCCAGCACCTATTACGCGGTGTCCTGGGGCCGCAACCCATTGGCGGCGTCGGCGGCCCGCTACGTTCTGGCGGTCGACGAAGTGGCTAGATGGGCGGCAGAGGGCGCCGTCATGCGCCGCGTATGACTGCCGCTGGGCGTCGATTTCGTCCCCCTGCCCGGCCCCTCCGTCAGCCCCATGGTTATCCACAGTGCCGGCAGCCAGGACCCGTTGCCAGCCCTCGAGTACGTTGTGGTCGCCATTGAAAGGGGGCCTCCCCAGGAGCCGCCTCAGTGGAGGCTTGGCAGCTTAGCACCCGAGCCTCGGTATTTTCTACAGGGCCTGGCCGGGCCTGCACGCGTATCAGGCATCCGCGACGGACGCAGAGTGGATGGCCAAGATAACAGTGATGCTCTTGTTGCCACCGGCCGCAGCGGAGGTGTACATGGTATCCAATGCCAGTGGGGCGCCGCACCTCAATCTGACGCGTGGCTCAGCTCCCTTCTCGGTCATCAACGTAACGTACCGCAAGGCCGTCACGCCATGGGGCGGTGCCCTCCGAAGGAGGTCTGGTTGCGCGCTGGGCACAACACCGACAGCCAGGCACAGCTTACACAGCTCAACTGGGAGGCCCACACCTTCGCTTGTCGCGGGCGCCATGAGGCGCGAGCATACACGGCGCCCTGGCTGCCACTGCTGCATGGGCGAGTAGCCGCGTTCTGGACTGGGCAGCGGATCATGGACGTCTCCGCCTTCGAATCGGTGCAGAGTGTCTCCACCCAAGCTGGCAGCCTACCGCGGCTCCGGCCCCCTCCTTCGCCACCAGCTCATGCCGATTTTGTGGCCGACTTCCTTGCGGATTCAATGCCCCGCCTTGCCCTTCGACGTGTCTACGCGCTACGCCTCTTGGACCGCCGTCTCCCGCCTGCAGCCCTCACCGCGTTGAGCTGTCCGTTCTGTGACGACGTTGTCGAGGACCTGGTGCTGCACCTGCGTGCTGCCTGCTGGCACTACCTGGGCTTCGTGGTCTCCGCGTTGGGTGCGGTATGCTGGCTGGACGGAGGTCACCGACGTTTTCAAGGGTCTGCCCAGCTGCCGGCATACTGGGTTGTCGTACCCGACGGCGCCGTGGGTCTGTGGGACCCCCTGCACCCGGGCGTGGCAGCCCCCCTAGGGCCCTTGTATCCATGACGGCGGAAGACTCTGGAGCGGTCGACGAGGACAAGGCGATGGTTTCAGAGCTACTGCACGTGTTGAGCCGCCTAGTGATGCAACTAAGCCATTTGCTGTGGCGGGCGACGGCAGTCGACCGTGCAGTTAATGCGGGCTGCGTGCGATGCCCCAAAGCTCTCACGTATCGGCAGTCAGCACTACTTGGGGTTGTCGTCCGCGTGCTGCCCCATTGGGAGCTTGCGCCGGGCACCCTGTCCGCCCTACCTCTGCCCCCGCCCCGGTGCCTTGACCCCGGCAGTGGTTGCCTTGTGGTGGTCGCCTTCGCGGCAGACGACACGTGTTACCGGTGGCGCGCGCTGCAGCAACGCCTTCCACCTGTATGGCTGCTGACCCCAGCTCTGGCGCCAGCCCTGCGTGCGCAGTGGCCAGCGGATGTATATGCCCACTAGTTAAGCCGAGATGCAGTGCTGCTCCGGGAACCAGGCACCCAGCTAGAGTGCTGGAGGCTATAATGACGCTCCTGGACAGTGGGGCAGAGGTTCCTGCAGCGTGCACTGTCACACCGCCCTTCAATCATAGGGTCCAGCCTGCTGCCGGCCTTGCGTGCGCAGCGACCCGCAACTTAGTACTCGAAACGTCAAGAGACCGCCCGACGGCAGTGCACTGCATGTCGTGCTTGCGGCCCAGCAGCCCAGGTCCACCTGCGTCCCAGCACTGTGCAGTGCTCGGGCCAGCAGAAGGCAGCCAACCCCCCCCCTCGGGCGCGCGCCGTGTGGCGCTCGGCCAATGACAGCGGGAACCCAGGGCAAAGGGGGTTGGGAGCGTGGGGGAGACGAGAGCGACGCGATGGACGCTTTGCCCGCCGCGGTGTGGTGACGTCCAGCCCAGCTTGGCCGGGGCGGCCGTATCCGGTGCGTCCGGTGGAATCGGCTCGAGGCACTTAGACACCAGACACCCCCCCCCCCCCCCAACGGGTCTCCGGCCACCATTTAGTTGGGGCGAAAGTTGGCGTCAAGAACGGACCCCCCCCCCCCCCGTGTGCCGCGAGTAGTAGCAGTGCCACCACAATGCAAATGGACTGCACTCCCGTTGGGTCAAAGCGGCGCCGTTCTTCCTCCGAAATCCTAGCACGCCCGTTGCGTGTACACAAGTCGGCCCTTGGCAAGGTTCGGGTCATGGACTATGCCAAAGAGTTCGGCGACCGCAAAGCGGCAGACCCTTTCACTATGTAATCGCGCTGCACTGTGTCCCGGTGGCTAGCAAACCGCAAAGCCATTGAAACACAGGCCGCCCACACTGGGAAGCGCAAAGCCACATTGCATCCTGGTCGTCAGTATCAGTACCATGCGTCGACTTGGCAAGCTGGAGTGGATCGGGAACGGCGATGAATCCACCTTCAGTTTGGAACTGGTGGCCAAATTTACAATTGAGGCGAAGGGTGTACAACGGGTCCCCGTCAGAGTGAGAGGGAGGTACAAGGATAATATCGCTTTGTATGTCAGTTTTTTCGTTCAAGTTGAGCATGGTGTTGATGATGACGGCGATGCTTGCCTAAAATTGACTAACATTTTCCGGCTGAAGCCTGTCCTCATGTGGAAGGGGCAGCTGGACAGTAAGATTGAAAACCACTTGAAGAGGGATGCTAGGGGGGAGCCTTAAGCGCAGTGCGCGCGCAGTGCAGCTATTTGGGTGTCTGGCCGTACTAGAGACCCATACTTTGAGATACTAGGGGCCCCTAGGGGCATCATAGTGACCCTTAGCGTACGTTTTGACTTCTCATTTTGTCCCCCTTTGTTGGGGACCCCGAGAATGCAGGGGTGGTAGACTAGAATGAAGTTTAGGTGGAGTTGTTCGTGAGTAAGGAGCAGCACATGATGTAGCTCTACTGTTCGCGATACCTCAATAACGCCTATCGCTTCTACTGGAGAATGATGGGGTTGTGCTATGCTAACTCCCCATTCTCCCAACGTGCTAAGGTGTTGACCAAGATCGCCCTTAAAGGAGCGGGAGTGGTACTGTGTACCCCAGTTTGCAACTTTCTTGAGCTGGGGCAGTTTGGGTCACCTAATTCTAAGGGCGTTTCCAAGGGGTGTGCTTGGGCGCTCTTCGGGGGGAACATAGTCTAAAAGTAGCGCGCAGTGCGCGTGCAGTGCGCGCGCAGTGCAAAGATTCCCGCTAGGAATAGGGAACACTGTTACATCCTTGCAATGGTGGCCAAAAAGGGGAGAACCAATGAAGAAGTGATGACTTTCATCATGGACAAGGCATTGGAACAAATTTTTGTTGCGAAAAACTGTCTATATTGTGTTGATGGAGCTCCATCACACATGCACGCTTCAATTTGTAAACTTTTGCGCAAGAGGGGTGTGCCACTATATGTGTCCCCTCCTAATCATACCATGTGGGCTCAGGCATGTGACAAGCATGAGGTGAACAGAAAAATGGGGATTTCATTGATCGCCAATAGTCATGCAATGTGCTTGTGCTTAGGGTCCGTGGGCTACAAGAGGGAGTGATGTTTGGGCGTAAAGCATTGTGATAGATGGCTGAAACATTCATTTGGATGCTTAGCGCCGAGCATACGTACTCTCCGCGCTGCACTGCAAACCCCCTCCCCCGTGGATGTTGTGGGAGGTCTATCTCTGGATTGATGGAGATCCTTCTAGGGCCATTTTGGGAGATTGTTAGCACAATGGGGGTGCATATGGTCGTAACAGAATGGACAACGACGTCCCTTGGGGTCGCCGTGACTGTACAGTCTCGGGTTAGGTATATGGTCCTAAAGTTGACCAATCTGTAGCTGTCCGCTTTTCGATTGCCGACCCCAGTGCATGAGACCATGAGAGGGCAGGTGAATCGTCGTGGCGGTTGCATGTTCCCCGTTGAGCTGGATGTATGTGACAGCAATGCCATCTCATGTCATCTGCGGCAACATGAATCATGGGTACGAATCACATCAGAAGCAGTAGACTTTGCAGTCTGAAGCGAAAACTCGCCTTGGGGCAACTCAGGAATTTCCGTACTACCAGTATCATACCCTGTACACCCGAGTTCCTCCTAGGACGGTTAGAAACACCCATAACACCTGGGGACATTGACCTATCGACTTGCGTCAATTCAAAGCATACTAAAAATAACACCGCCGGTACACCCAAGGACAGCCCTTGGATACCCGGGAACGTAGGTACAGCAACTATGGAAATCCTCAGTATATCTCGGCACATCCTTGGTATGCTAGAACAAAAACAACAATTGAGGATGTTTCTCAAACCACTGGGGACCCTCCAGATGAGAAGTGGCAAGACACATAAAAGGGCCCCCAAAGGTCCAACAGGTGACAACAAATAACGGATACATGCAAATCTCTGCCCAAACTTCTTGAAAGCAACGGCTGCCCAATGCCTGCCTCGCTTTGCTTTCCGCACCAACCGTGTGGGTCCATCCCGTTGACAGCGACAAGAATTGGAAGAAGCATAGGTAGAGGACAGGGGATATTTAGGGCCTCATGACAAGGAATGACCACGTCTATGTAACCCCCCCCCCCCCTTGTGTAAGCTACGAGGATGAGCCTGAGTGGCAACAAGACCCTATCCAACAGGGAGGTAGGGGCAACGCACAGGATGTGCGCGCACAAGATAGAGCAGCTTCGCCGCCGTGCTGGACTCATGAGCGTGGCTTCGCCGCGTATGAACGATTTGTGGCTGTGGCTCCGCCGCGTGTGCTGGACACGAGGACATTTCTTGCCGGTGGGATACCGGGGGTGACGGCTATCGTCGGATTATGGCCAAGCTACCAGGACGTGTATGTGTGGAGCGCTTTGTGACCTGCATACGGCCCTTGTCTAAGCTACCACCTTGTCTAAGCTACAACAGGCATAGGGACCGTATTGATTCCGTACCTCATTTAATTCAGTCCGAAATGTAGTGCAACCGCATAAGACATGGTTTTGGTGACAAAGCTGCCAATCGCATGGAGTCATGGGCACTTTTGTTGTGATTGTTTGCCCACTTGAACCCATAGAGCTCCGATTCTGGGGATCTTCGTGCATTGTCTTCCCCCTTCTTGGTGGTGGCGTGTGTGCCAGTAGTTGTACATGTGGTGCGCAAGCTACGGCCTTGTCTAAGCTACAATAGGCGTAGGGACCGTAGTAATTTGGAACTCTTGCGTAGCTTAGACGGGGGGGGGGGGGGTTAGGGTTGTCAAATTGTATGTGCACCTTGAATGTGAAGCATCCACCGAAATGATCCATTGAAACTGTTGATGAGGGATGTCAATAAGAATCACGCCAGCCAAGGGGTGGGGTGGGGCAGTTGGCCAACCATGGACATGTCCATGGGTAGATGTCCATGGTTAGCTGTCACCATGTGGACATGGAGACTGGCTGACAGATGAGTCCTTGTCCCTACTGTTGTCCTCACTACATGTCAGATCCGCTACCACGCCACTGTGGTATCACCGTAGCACTGGGCAGCTCTGAAACTTGATCCGGAGAGGTTATCTCGAGTACTGTGAAGGGAGTGGGCTACGCCAGCTCATCTTTGTCTGAACCCCCCCCCCAAAATGAGTCCTTGTCCCTACTGTTGTGCACCCTGTTTTTGCCATAAAGTTATGTGCTTCCATGAAAACGAAAGTCCAGGAACCCATGCTTGAGGTTGATGAAGGGGAGGAAGATTGGGGTTTCTTGGCAGGATCTCAATCAGAAGGTGGCGATAGCCCAGATTCCCTATCTACTATCTCCAGCAGCAATGACAGTGATAGTGAAAGTTGCCGCGACAATGACTGTGACAGTAACAGCGAGTGAAACCATGACAAAGAAAAGATGGAGAGCATGAGTTTGCAATGGCTGACTGAGTTTTACTTGCGTTCGCCCCCATGGAGTATTGCATTACAACTGGTGCCTGTCTTGACCCGCGGACTTGCAGACCCATGGACCCAAATACCCATGGACGGGACATGGAGGTGTCATGGTGTCATGGTGTCAACGCCAGGTCCCACCTCCCGCGGGAGGCAGTTGCCCGCGGTCCCGGCCGGGCCAGAGTGGCACAATACCGCACCAAGTGCAACACCTTGTGCGACGCTCCGTGAACCCCCTCCCCCCTTCCCCGCATTGTTGTTGTCCACGCCACACGGCATGGGCAGCTACAGGGCCGACCACACAGCCGGGCCCCCATGCAGGTCCCTGTGCACACAGGGCCCCCAATGTATTCAGTTCTGCGAAAAGTAATAAATTCTGCATGGGCACACACCCAGTGCCTCTGTGCCAAGCCACTGAGCCAAGCGGCTGTTTTAGTCTGCTCCCAAGTGCCCCGGTCACACGACCCTTGGGTAACTTCCGCGAGGGACATGGAGCGGGGGGGGTCACCGAGGGGGACCAACCCACCTGTCTTACTGCCACAACTGCTGTTGATGTTTGACTATTTTGTGCTGGACTATGTTGTGTGTGGATGTCCTCCCTGGGCTGCCCCGGGGGAGCCGTCTTAGGTGGTTTGCAAGGCGTTCCTCCTCCCGGGAGCCACCAAAGGGCTCCATCGGGCCCTCCTTCGGGCCATCCATGTCCGCCGTGCGCATGCCTCAGCGCCACGCTGTCCCCGCGCTCCCCACTGGCGTGGATCAACGTGGATCAGCAGGGCATTGGGAAAACGGAACCGATTGCGTAGCTTGGCCTGGCCACCATGTGAATGTATGCCCGCTCTGGTCATGGTAGTCAGGCCAGGCCAGGCCATTGCCAACCCCGGGGGGGGGTTGGCACACCAGACAACCCACCAAACCCACCCACCGCCCACTCCGGCATCCACCTGCATCCCTTCTCCCCAGGGATGCCTTGGAAGGGAGGGAGGTCCCTCCCACCCTCTCCAGGGCACGCAGCCAACACCCAGTTACGTCTCCCTGACGGCAAGTGCTAGCTTCAATGGCATTTGTAACCGACAGTAACCGCCCCCAACCGATTTGGCAACCTCTTCCAACCGCTTATTAAACCGCCTGTGGGGCTGCCTCTGGAGTTGCCTTCCCTTCCAATGCATCCTTGCAGCCCCCCCCCCCCCCCCTTGCTCTCCCCCTGCCAGGATTATGCTGAATGCCAGCACAGGGTAATGAATACGCGTTGAAGAAACACCACTTGTCCAGTCGGATGGCATCACCCCCATGCTCATCAGATCACGTGGCAGTGTAGATGCGGGGGAGACAGCAAAGGCACTGTTCTCCCCACTTTCCTGGTCTGACCCTAAAAGCCAGGGAGAGGATACAGTTTCTGCGGTGTCCTCCATTAACTCTCCAATAGCAGAACATGTTTTGGACTACATGGCAGTCTCTAATAGCACCTCTGAGCCAGAATCTTGTGATTCCGAGTTTAGCACTGATGTCAGCTCAACACGTAAGAAACGAAGACACGAGTAGGTGAAAAACACACAACACACACCAACCTCCCTCTTGCTCTTCCTTGAGGACTGGAGCATTGCGCAGCAAGTTGGCCGATGGAGTGCCAGCAATATGCAAGCTTGCGGTGTGGATGCATAGTCCGGAAACCCTGAGTTACTGTACCATGCAGGCTAG
This sequence comes from Eutreptiella sp. 'Long Island Sound 2002', assembly GCA_964036045.1. NCBI lineage: Eukaryota > Euglenozoa > Euglenophyceae > Eutreptiales > Eutreptiaceae > Eutreptiella > Eutreptiella sp. 'Long Island Sound 2002'. The sequence goes on along the minus strand of OZ038392.1, from coordinate 27,746,527 downwards.
AGGTTTTAGCCAACAAAACACGGCTAAGCGAAGGGAGCAACGAATTGAAATATCGACAGTCTGTACATACATCTGGACGCTGTTACCGGTGTATCTTCAGTGGAACTGCCGAACATTGCTGCATATGCATACCAGGACGTGCATGTGTGGAGCGCTTTGTTGACCTGCATGCGGCCCCTTGCCGACTTCATTCCTCACGTGCAACAACATCACCAGCATGAACATCTGTGGCACCGACTAGGAAAGCCTTACTTGATTTCTGAATGGGAACGACGGAGCACCATGCAACCCGACCCAACAGCGTCCACACCACACAACCAGCAGAATCCGCCTGTCCCACCCCCGCTCCTCACCGTGGGCCTCAGGCTGCTTTGTCACCCTTCCTTCGCATCTGGTTCTTAGCACCTTGACCGCCAATCATGGAGGGCACCATTGGCAGTGAGATCCCGGCCGGGCGGCAAACCACGACATTCTTGGTCTGCATGGCCGCTGGAAAGCTGCGCCGCAGCACCTCTGCCAAGAAGCAAGTGGGAGAGCCATTGCCCGCCAAAGCAGACCACAGCGGCGCGGGCATCTTGGTGCACGGCTGCCACCTCAGCGCCGATGGCTGGGAGCACATTGTGTGGGGCCAGCCGCCGCACCAGCTCGGGCGGCTGCCCCACGCCGTGCTGCTGGCCTGGGAGGAGAAGGCGACCGTCGTGGTCTTCGGCACAGGCGCCTCGGAGAAGGACGGCCTGAAGGAGAGCGAGTACACCATCCGGTACCTCTGGGACCACTGGGCCGAGCTGGCCGAGTTCGAGCCCCTCCACCGCGTCCCCCTCGACGAGGCGCAGGCCCTCATGCGCCGGATCGCCGTGGTGGACGCCGAGACCCAGAACACCGACCAGGAGGTGCGCAAGGGGGTTTTTGGTGTTGGTGTCTTGGTGGTGAGGCGCTCAGCACTGGGCCATTGCTGAAGGAGAACCCCCCCCCCCCTTAGGGGAAAATGTGCAAAGTGGGAGCCCCACGGGTGGGTGGGATCGAGGAGGCCTCTGGCGCACCAAGATCTGTGTAAAGCTGTGGAGCAGCTGGTAGCTGCTGGGTGAGTCGGTGTCGGTGCAGTGGGTGCCGTCACATGCTGGGGTGCGGGGAAATTAACAGGCGGATAAATGTGCCCAGCAGGGTGCGTCGGCGGCTTAGCTGCAGGTGCGAGAGGACATGGCAGCGCGTGATGTGTAGCAAGAGCTGGGGTTGGAGGAAATGTCAGACTGTGATGAGGACCTAGCGACTGCATGGGATGAGGTAGATAGTGGGGGGTTGGAGGACAGTCGGTCAGAGAGCCCAGAGTGTGACAGCACGATGCTGGATGGGGAAGGGGACAGTGACGAGAGTGACTGTGAGTTGGCTGAGATGGTGCCCAAACATGCTCTAGCCCAAACCAGCCTATGAAACATTCGATAGCCCATGTGGGCGAACTCAAGGCAACATTCAGCACTGGCTTGGACAATGATGAGCGATGACCGTATGGCCTGTGTCACGGGGGGTCATATGGTATCCGTTGCTTCACAGCCCCCCTAGGGCTGTGTTCGGCTCTTGACAAGCTTTTCCCTCCTTCTTGTGACCTGCATGTGCTGCATGTTGTGCTGGTTCCGTCTCAACCAACACACACGGGACAGCTCACACGTCACCGTGCGGGTGGGTGGAGGGGGGGTCAGAGGCCACAAAAAAGTTTGTGTACCTAAGATCGGCCTCAGTTTTCTGGCCCCTTTGATAAATTCATTTTTTGCCTTTTCTGATGTGGGTGGGTGGGTGGGTCAGCTGGGGCTGGCCAGGGCCCCGACGGGGTCTTTGAGCAATACGCTGCTCAGCACATGCCAACAGGAACTGTGTTGGCACGCTCTCCCTGGGAGGAGCGCAAGGGAGCGGGACAGTCCCCCTGGCCCGGAGGGCAACGCAATGGGCGCTGGTTTTTGGGGGTGGGGGTTCGCCTCAAAACCCGGGGGAGAGTCGTGTATGTGTGTGGGGGGGGGGGGCTGTGAGCGCGGCGGAAGCAAGTGAGGCCGGGTCCACGGCAAGGATGCATTCGAAGTGAGGGAGGTACCCCCCTCCAGGGCGCCCAGCCTACGCCCAGCCACTGTCTCCCTGACGTGCCAGCTTTGTTGGCATTTGTAACCGACAGTAACCGCTCCAACCGCTTCGGCAACCTCCTGCAACCGCCTGTCTAACCGCTTCTGGGAGCCCCTCTGAGGTCCCTTCCCTTCCAATGCATCCCTGGTCCACAGTATTGCCGCGCCTTGCCCGAACTTTTACAGGTGCGCGAGGGGCTGCAGGTCATGGCCCAGAAGCACTGCCACCACGCCATCCTGGTCTCCTCCCCCACACACCTGCCCCGCTGCCTCGCCTGCGCCTGCAAGATCACCGAGGACGAGGCGACCCCCTTCGCGGGCCCCATCTACGCCAGCCCCTCCGATACGTGCTACGAGGGCGCCCGGGCCGCGGACGTCGTCGTCGTGGAGCCGCCCCATCGCGGCGACCGCGACAAGGCCCTCGACGCCCTGAAGTTCCACGAGCTGGTGCGGCGGACCTACCGGGTCCCGGGGGACCGGAAGGCGGAGTTCTTCCAGCGGTTCCAGCTCCTCCTCCAGGAGTACGGCGCGTGACCGCCGGGCTTGCGCGCGCGCCGCCCTCCGCCCGCGGCCGGTTCCGCATCCGCCGGCGACCCCCGGCGTCCCATCCACCGGCCACCCCCATGGCCCCCCAACGCACGTGCTGGAGTGCGGACATCGTGCCTTGTGGCCTACGCCCCAGCCCCCCTAGGCTTGCGTGGATGGGCGGGAGGGGCAGTGCCCCCCCAAAAAAATCCGGGTGTCATGTCCGCTACCACATCGCCTTGTGGGACAATCGTAGCATCGGATGCCTCTGATCCTTTATTCTGAGAGAGTTTTCGAGTGCCTTCTGGTGGTAAGGTTTCTCACGAGCAGAGGCACGGCAGAGTGGCTGGCCTTTCTTTTGGGTGCTGCAATGGGCTGTAGGATCCGCGGCATTGCAACCGCAGCAGCACCTGCACGTCCTCCGACTGCTGCAATGACGTGAGCGGGCTTCGCCAGCTTGCCATGGCCTGAACCCCCCCCCCCCCAAAAGAAAACAATTCGGGTGACGGTCACTTGTGCCAGTCACTCGAGCCTATCAGTGGATTTGCCCCAAACTGTCTTCGAACCGCTGCTCTACCCGCTGGTGCCCCCCCCCCCCCCCTTGACCTCTCGCTGTGGCCATCGCCCTCCTCAAGCGCCTCCCCGTGCGTCCCTCCTCACAAGATCCCACAGAGATAAGCAGCGTGACCATTGCCCCTTGTCGGCCGCCCTTGATGGCCTTGCAGTTCGCTGCCGCCAGCTTCCAGGGAACGCGCTGCAGTCGAGAGTCCCAGAGTGGAGGGCCGGCAGACCCCCTTCCATTGACACCCTCTGTCGATCGGCCCCGGTTGCACGTGCAGTTTTGCCAGCGGCCCGCGGCCCAACAATCCAAACTGCTTCGCTGAAGACTGCCAACGATCAGGCCGCTGCCCAGCGTCATGGTTTGCTTTCTTTGCTCGTCCAGAAATGGCAATGGTTTCGCCTTTTCCTTTTCCATGCTGCAACACGCAGCACCCGCACGTGCACTCCCTTCAACAGAGAAATTGGAATTCCATCCGATTGCCAGTACTCGTTTTCTGTGGATATTGCCCAGTACTATTTGGCTGGGAATCTGTGCCCTAATTCGACACCGCGGGAAGGGGCATGGTCCGTTCCGAATGGATTGATAAAATGCACCAGCAGGATATGCATATAGTGTGTCCCCGCAAGAACGCCAGCCCCTGACGCACGAACGGGCCCACTGTTGCCCATGGTTGGAGGCGGTTTATGGTGGTTACGGAACAGGCGCTGCGGTCACTCTAGGCGCAGCCTCGGTGGGCCGGCGGGTGTGGCGGTTGGCAGCTCCCTCCCCCTTGCCCAGGCCTAGCTATGGCACCGCGCCCCTTACCGGCCCATTGTATGGGGGGCCTCAGCGTGCGCTGTGCACCCACCGTGCGCAAAATTTGGTGCATATGTGGTGCTTCCGGGGACAATTGCCGGTCTTAAGATTTGGGATTGTTGCGGCCCACAACGGGTGAAAGGGCAGCTCCTGCAGTTCGAGGTTGAAGCCGCAAAGACATCCGTTCCTTCGGTATCAGCCTCTGGCCCTTGGATGTGGTGGTGGAGGTTGGTGGTTTGTGGTTTGGTTCCGGTGTTGTATCCCCAATAACAGGTGCTGTGCACAACCGCCCTCATCGTGTATGTATTTTGTCTCATCTCGGAATTAGTTTGTTAGTTTTCGAGCAATGTGCTGTCCCTAAATGTTTCACGCACAAGATTGCACACAGCGGTAGTCTTCGACCCGATTTGGCAAAGCGCACAGGATAAGCGGTGTCGCCGTGGCCCCCCTTTCCGCCGCCCTTGATGGCATTGCAGTGGTCTGCTGTCACCTTCAAGGGAAACGCTGTGTCAGTCGGGAAGGGAGCTACGAAGGACCCACCACCTCTTTCAGTTGACACCCACTGTCAATCACCCCTTCACGCGCCTGCGATATTACCAGTGCTCTGGAGTTAGCTCGCTGTAGTGGTAAGGATCCCTTTTTCTGGCCAGCGTCATTGATTTTCTCACGAGCAGAGGCACGGCAGGAGTGGCTGGCCTTTCTTTTGGGTACTGCAATGGGCAATGGGCAAAGGATCCGCGGCATTGCAACCGCAGCAGCACCTGCACGTCCTCCGACTGCCACAATGACATCGCCTTCAATCACCAATGCTGAGTTCGTTTGGATGTTCCCCACAGAAATGTTTGTGTGGTAACATGTGTTCTTATTGTAATACCATGTCAGGCATGGTCCATTTGGGATGCTACGATAAAATGCAGCAGAATATGCATGCATCTGGTATGCTGCCGCCTGGTCACTCATTTCTCAACCCTCAGCAACATGTTTGCCCAAGCTAGTGCTTTGTTGCCTGATTTGCATCACTGCGCCGTGCATACACGCGTGGCCCAGACATTATTAGCCCTAAGCCACCATGGCCTTTGGTTTTTCAAGTGATTGGTGGTTTTTGTTTCTTCACAAGGCATCAATGCAAGCCATGTCTCCAGGATCTGCATGAGTATGCTGTTGTGTACATGAGGGTGCCTCACGCGCAACACACGCGGTGCGGGCGCGCGGTGCGACTGAGGCCCAACTGGCGTAAAAACGCGAAGCAGTTCCACAAACTGCTTTGCGTCGAACTCCAGCTGCTTTTTGAACCCTGCAACAGGCCACATCAAAACATTCAATTCGGACAGAATACTGAAAATCACCATGTTTTATTTACAGGTTCAAATTTTCAGCTCCTGATTCGTTTTTCTGCTGCCAGCTGCACCTGCTTTTTTTTTCCACGTGGTAGTTGTCCCCGCCTGGGTACATATAACAAATCTTCAGCTCCACATCGAAGCAATCTACAGTTTTGTTTTGTACAATGATAAGGTGTAATGACTTAACACAAGAGTGTAGGGCATGGCAGCTCAATGTGTGTGCGTGTGTATGTGTGAGTGTGTGTGAGTGTGTGTGTGTGTGTGAGGGCCACCAGAATCAACCCACGGGTTTTCAGTGATGTGGCACCGGCAGCCTAGCCGGGTCATGTGTCGCTTGCAGACAGCCAGTCCATCGGCGAGGACGCGCTGTGCGACGACGAGGCACAGACAGATCTGGATGCATTCATACAAACCCTACTAGACCCTACTGACTTTCCATTATGTGCAACAGAAAGTCGGGCTGGCAGGAGTAATTCCGTCAGCAGCTGTCCAGTTCTCTGCACTACTGCTGCGCTACAACTACTACCTGTTGCGGTACCAACTTGCCACACACCCCACTGCAAATGTTGCACGCCGGCACCATCTGTTTGACCAACTGCACGAACAAGCTGATGAACACATGCTGACCTTTATAAAAGCCCGGTGACCTAGATTAAAGTCAATACGGTTAATTTTAATTTTTAATATATGAAGCCCAGGGGGGGGGGGCAGGAAAAAAATCACCCCGGCAGACGAGATTTCAACCCAGTAGGGGGGGGACAAGTGTCGCGGTTGAAAAAAAAAACACCCAAGGTTGAAAAAGTTCCCGGTTGGGTGGGGTGTTTTTGGGGACCAAAAGTTTAACCCAGCAGAAGGGGGGGACAAGTGTCGAGGTTGAAAAAAAAACACCCAAAGTTGAAAAAGTTCCCGGTTGGGTGGGGTGTTTTTGGGGACCGCTGTTGGGGTTGAAAAACTGCATGGCGCATAGTTAATCGCCCCCAAGTGATTGCGGCATTGGAGGTCCTGGTGGACGGTTCATTAAACAGGGTAACTCTCCCTAAGCTTGGAAGCTTAGAGCTGCCACTGCAGTTATGCCGCAATCCAGAGATCCCCTGTTTGGGCAGTACGCTATTTTTTTTATGGCGTACTGCCCAAACAGGGGCCCCCGGGGGCGCCGTCCACACTTGTGTGTCTTGCTCACACGTTGTTCGTCCATTTGGAAGTGGGTTTGGGTGGGTCAGGGACTGATTCTGGCTTCACCTCTGCAAAACAGTTGCTTGTGCTGGTTCGTGCTTTGCTGGAGTGTGACCGGGCTACGTGGTTCGTACCCATGGGCTGTGGGAGCTCCGGGACAGTGCGACCTCCCCTCCTCCCCTTTTTTGTCGCAGATACCATACCCCCTTCCCTTACGTCACAATGGCTGATATGCGTGCATCCCCCCCCTTGGCCCCCCTCAGCGTTGCCGTAGGTTGGCGCAACCGCGACATCCCGACAAAGAAATGGCAGTGCCCCTGTGGCAAGGTCCTGCCCATAGTGCAGAACCCGGACAGCAAGGCATATAGCGTCCACTGCTCGGGTACGCAGCATACCGACTGGGTACGGTACGGGAAAGTCATGCCGGAGTTCTTTCAGGGTAGCATCAGCGCGGACACTCCCCTACTGGGCATGCTGATCCGCGTAGACAAGCATCCGCAGCTCCTAGGGGCTGTCCGGGTTGCATCTACCTTGGCCGCGGCTTCTGCAGCCGCTGTAGTACGACTGGGGCCCATTCCCCAGGTGCCAAACCTGGATGCAGACTATGCAATGGACATGGACCCCGAGCTTGACGTTGCGATTCCTCTTCGCGAGCGCAAGTGTCTTGGGGTTCTCCCTAGGCAGGCCGGCACCCTGCAGCAGCTGCGGCGGATGTACCCCGTCATGCGGGGCAACTACGAGAAGCCTCCCTGGGAGTTCTGCGACCGCCGAGGGCTATTCGCCCTGGACTGCCGCACGGATGGTCGTTGGGACGACCTAGCGGGCCGCTATGGCCCCTGTCTGCCGTGCCTGGATTTGCTATCCGGGAAGCATGCGGCTAGGCTGAACGGCTGGATGAACACCGCCGTCGACCCAAAGGACACAGAGCCCCACTACCGGCAGGGGCCCCACGTCCTGTCCCGCCGCCTCAACGAGGCTGACGACAGGGGGTACGTGGCCCAGGAGACCATGGGCCAGTTGCAGGAGGACCTGCACCAGTTCCGGCAGCGTTGCGAGACCTACAAGGCGCTCGCTGTAGCCATCGCGGAGGACGACCGCCCGCTTGCTGGGCGTCGTGCAGCAGGGCTTTTGGAGGCGGGGTGGGCTTCCAGCCAAAGTGCTGGGGCACCTCTGCGATGCCTGGAGCGTGCATTCCTGGGATGACCAGGACAGGGATGCTGCGGCGCTAGCAGCACTGGGCGTTGGGGGCCCCAAGTTGTTGCAGGCACTGAACAACGCTGGGTACCTGCCCAGCTACGACACGGGTCGAAGGCACGTCGAGGGAGCCCCCCGTGTTCGTCCGAACGAACCGCCAGGTCTGCCCTGGCTTCTGGATACGAAATCCATGTGGAGGACGTCATCACTGTGTCTGGTGAGGCACAGGCAGTTGGCTTGTGCGCTGCGTGTTCCCGGCACCCCATGCCGCTAGCTAGTGGTGGTGATGTGGAGGCTCTGGCACAGCGGCTGGAGCAGGATCCAGATACATACCACGCCGCCAACCAGGCAACAGTGGTGTTTCTGGCGCCTCATACAGAGGAGGGGTACTCTGCCATCCCTGTGTGGGTCATCCCCACCTGCGGCAGGTTCAAGGCGGACCATTGCCATGCTGTTCGGAAACACATGGCTGAGCTGTGCGGCAATGCAGCGTTTCGGGACCGCCATGGTTACCTCCTGTCCGCAGATACGGACGGTGACGCACGGCGGTCCCGTGAGATGCAAGCGGCACTGTATGCCGAGGGTGCGAGCACCCTCTCCTGGATGCCGGAGATTCCACATATTCCGTTCCAAACGGATGAGTTCGGGATGTGTGGGAACTTTGACCCCCCCCACTTGATGAAACGGGTGTCCCACATGTTGGGGGGGTCTTCCCTTGTTTTGCAGGAAGAGTTGTCTTACGGTGTGCTGCAGGAGCTGCATAACCATTGTGACGACCCCAAGCCTGTCTTGCCCCCTCTGCCACAGGACAAACAAGAGGTAGAGCCCGCGTTTGTCCTGCTGAAATCCATGGCTGCTATAGGCCGCGCAGCCCTCGACAACCTACACCTGCCGCCCCCCCTAGTCCATGCTGCCGGCGATGCCGTTGTTCTGGGTACGGCACTAGAAAAATTCATAGGGGGGGTTTATAACACAGAGCTGCCGCCAACGGTAGCACTGGAAAACATCGCCGAAGCTGGATACATCATTTACCTCATCCAGCTTCGGAGCCAACCGTTCCGGGATTGCTGGTACTTGCACTTTGTTCGCACAGTCCAGGCGTTCCTAGCCATTGCTGCCTTTTTGCAGTGGCTGGCCAAAAAGGGGTGTGGGGCACAAAAAATTTTTGCTTGTCTATGTGGCAACCAGAGGGCAGAGGACGGCTTCTGCCTTGTGAGGACAATGGTGATCGACCGCAACTGCTCGGTGGCTGAGTTGGCGGTACGGCTGTTGGCTGCACTGGTTGTAGCCACAATCTACAGCCGCCACCCAACCTGGCAGCAGAAGTGGTCCCGCTATTCGTCCATTGACCGCGCGCGGCCGCGCCACTACACGGCGGACATGGACATCAGCCGGGTAGACCTGCCCTCGGTGTGCCAGAGGGCTGCCGACAAGGCTCTGGCCGTTGTCCGTTTGTGGTGGCCTGCTGCAACGTACCCTGACCCCAAGGAGTGCAATTTTTTCGAACCGTCCGGGGTGGCCCTTCTGCATGTTGACCCTGATCATGTCTGGGTTACCCCAGGGGATAGTGGGGGAGGGCAAATAGAGTACGATGTGGATACACGCGCTAAGCTATTTTGGGAGGCTCAAGGGGGGCGAATTGTGTATGAGGGGCGCGACATGCATATCATGAGTGCGGTGAATGTGCGCATCAATGGGAAGCATGTCCGGCGGTCAGCTGACCGACTTGCCAGGACTGCCGGCATTCCGGCTCTAAGGGGGGGCCCGGAGCCCACAATGGGCCCGGCTCAGTTGTGGAAGGGCTGCCCGATTGTGGCAATTTTGAACCTGCCAGGGCAACCGGCACAGAGTGAGCCATTTTTGCTCACCTTTTCCTCTGCACTTATTGGGGGGCAGACTGTCACTGACCCCTCCCATCAGGAGGTCGCAACGGGCGCGGCGTTCGTGATAGGGATGCCGCAGAGATTTGTTTGCAGGGAGGGGGATGGGATGCTGGTATGGGAAGGGGCGGGGGGCAACCTGATGCAGGTGGAATACACTGCCTGTGAGTGGGTGAACCCTGACCTTGAAAAGAGGGTCTGGCTTTTGCAAGCGGGGTTCCTGGATAGCTGTGCGCCGCAGCTAACCCCCAGAACACAAGCAGCTCCACTGCTGCCCAGGGGGACTGTTGCCTACGAGGGGGTGGCGCTGCTGCCTGCAATGGTTCGTAGGCTGGATGGGGAGGTTGTGTGCCGCGTGCCTGGTTGTGGGAAGACAGTACCGCTGGGGAGGATGCGGATTCACATTGCGTTCCACCTGCACTCAGAAACACTCCACCCCCCTTGTTGTGGCTTTTGCGGGCTACCCGGCTGTGTCCTCCGCATGCGGCGCGTAAAGGGGGGGGAGCCACAGGCGCGGCCGGTTTCTTGCGCAAACGGGTTTTTTTGTAAGTTTAGCATGCGGGCAGCCCGCAAGCAGGGCGTGCAGGCAGTGCCTGTTGAGTGCCCCGTCCAGGGTTGTGGCTGGCAATGGCGGCACAACATGCGCCGCCACTGCGAGCAGCAACACCCGGACCACCAGCTGCCTGACGAGCGCGCCGCGCAATGCGACTGGGGCCCGGAGGAGCTGATTGTCCTGGGGGAGGGGGGGGGGGCCCTTTTGGGACAATAAGAGAAAATCCCGGTGGACGCAGCCGGAAAGGAAGCAGAAGCGCAAAAAAATGCGCACTGCGCTCCGGGATGCTCTGCAGGGTGAGAGGGGGGAGGAAGGGGGGACCGTCCCTGCGGCGCCCAGGCCACGGGTTGAGGAGGACAACTCCGAGGCCTCGGCGGCCCTTCAGAGGGGATCAGACCAGGGTCGAAGGGACCTGAGGCTGGCAGAGGCACAGGATCAGGACTTCGTGCCGGGGGACTCCTCAACCTCGGACTCGGACTCGGACTCGGACTCGGACTCGGGGTCGTCTGATGGGTCTGCCTCAGGGGAGGGTGCGCGCACTGACCCACAGGAATCCCAGTCCTCTGCTACACCATCAGGGGGAAGTAGAAATCTCTCGCAAGCCTCTGCCAGCCAAAGGGACCCGTCGCCGGCCCGGTCTACTATCTCAGTGTCTAGCAATAGTAGCCGGGCTCGACGCCCCCGGCCCAAACCCTTGAGTGCTCCCCCGCCCTCCCGCCAAGTAGGCGTCGGGCACCCGTGACCCTCTCTTTTCAGCTCGCCATGTCGTCCAGCCCCCTTAGCGTGGCCTCTTCCGTCCCCTCCAGCCCTTCCTTCCGGGACGGCTGGGGAGATTTGCTGGAGCTCCTGCGGTTCGGAGACCAACCCGCGTCGCCACCGAGGGACTCTGACGCTGAGAAGTGTCTCAGCGAACTGGCCTCGCCCCAACCTCCATTGCCCACACCGCCCCCCTCTCCCCCTCCACCCAGCCGCGCACCAACCTCTCCAAGTCCTCTGTCCAGACCCCACTCAACCCCATACCAGGTCGCCCTCGAAGCCATGGAGGAGGCCCTGATGTGCACTGCCGTGCCACCGCCATTGCCCCCACGACCCCCCAAGTACGTACCCAAAGACCCCGCCACCCCCTCCAAACGCACTGTTCACGGGCCCTACAGTGCCAAAACACTGCAGCTCATCCGGGACAACCACGGGGTTGGGGTACAGTATTTTGTTGATGGGGTGCTGAACCGCCGAGCGATGTATCGGTTTGCGGTTCAGCAGCCCAAGAAAAACCCCCTGCGGATGTGGCAGGAGGGAATGCGAATTAGTTGTTCGCATTTCCTAAACAGGGACGAGGAGCATGCAGCAGTGGTGCTTGAAGTGCTATGTGCTATCCCAAAACACCCTCGTATCCCCAAGCCGCCCCCTCAACCCCTTCGTCGCCGGCCACCGCCCCCTCGAGCCAGTGATCAGGTGACATTGACCCAGTATAGCAGGCGCCGCCGTTCCTCACTACTCCCACTGGCTCCCGCCCCAAAGCGGCCGTGCCCCACCCCGCAGTTTGGCTCGTTGCTCGAGCGGCGAGCCTCTCAGTCCGCCCCCCCACCGCAGAGGCCCCAGTTTAGGTCATTGCTGCCTGCGCAAGCCCCCCCGCAGCGACCCCAGACTTCGGCGAGACGTTCCAATTTCCAGCTCTTCGGCAACGCCTGAGCAAGTGGACCTTTACGGTGTTTTTCAACACCACCAGCCAGTCGGGCAGAACTGAAACCTCTGCGCTGCTGCCTGATGGCAATTGACGAAATGTGCCGAACCAACAGGTAGTTGATTGTTGTATCACGCCATTCTGTACACCCTAGGGGGCGCCGCAGCCACTGCATAAGGAATCGGGTCCATCGGAAACTCGGGAACTCATTGCCTTTTTTTGCTCTCATTTGCTTGCAATGCATGTGGCAGGTAGCGTGAAAACCTCTGCGCTGCTGACTGGTGACTTTTGAAGCGTTGTGCTCTGCCACTGGGGAATCTGGGTTCAAGTGAGGGCATTCTGTGTACCCCAGGGGGCGCCGCAGCGACTGCAAGAGGAATCGGGTCCATCAGAGACGGGCACTTAGAGCACTGTGAGGGACAAGTTCGACCCTTCGGGGTTCCTTGTGTTTTTTGGCTCTCATTTGCTTGCAATGCATGTGGCAGGTAGCGTGAAAACCTCTGCGCTGCTGACTGGTGACTTGTGTAGCGTTGTGCTCTGCCACTGGGGAGTCTGGGTTCAAGTGAGGGCATTCTGTGTACCCCTGGGGGCGCTGCAGCGACTGCTAGAGGAATCGGGTCCATCGGAGACGGGCACTCAGAGGAACGCGAGGGACAAGTTAGACCCTTTGGGGGTTCCTTGCGTTTTTTGGCTCTCATTTGCTTGCAACGCATGTGGCAGGTAGCGTGAAAACCTCTGCGCTGCTGACCGGTGACTTTTGAAGTGTTGTGCTCTGCCACTGGGGAGTCTGGGTTCAAGTGAGGGCATTCTGTGTACCCCAGGGGGCGCCGCAGCGACTGCTAGAGGAATCGGGTCCATCGGAGACGGGCACTTAGAGCACGGTGAGGGACAAGTTCGACTCTTTGGGGGTTCCTTGCGTTTTTTGGCTCTTATTTTGCTTGCAATGCATGTGGCTGGTAGTGTGAAAATCTCTGCGCTGCTGACTGGTGACTTGTGTAGCGTTGTGCTCTGCCACTGGGGAGTCTGGGTTCAAGTGAGGGCATTCTGTGTACCCCAGGGGGCGCCGCAGCGTTTGCTAGAGGAATCGGGTCCATCGGAGACGGGCACTCGGAGGACTGTGAGGGACAAGTTCGACCCTTTGGGGGTTCATTGCGTTTTTTGGCTCTCATTTGCTTGCAATGCATGTGGCAGGTAGCGTGAAAACCTGTGCGCTGCTGACTGGTGACTTTTGAAGCGTTGTGCTCTGCCACTGGGGAGTCTGGGTTCAAGTGAGGGCATTCTGTGTACCCCAGGGGGCGCCGCAGCGACTGCTAGAGGAATCGGGTCCATCGGAGACGGGCACTCAGAGCACTGTGAGGGACAAGTTCGACTCTTTGGGGGTTCATTGCGTTTTTATGCTCTTATTTGCTTGCTTTGAGGGACAAGTTTGGCGCACATGTGTTGTTGACAAGCGTCGAGGAGATGGCCCCCAAGAAGGCTCAGCCCGCAAAGTCAGCAAAAGAGCCAGTGCCAGAGGGGGAGCAGCCAAAGGCGCCAAAGGAAGCAAAGCCGCAAGCGCCGACGGTGGCGGCAAAGGAAGCAAAACCGCAAGCGCCGGAAGAGACAGCAGCGCCGGAAGCAGAGCCGCAAGCGCCGGCGGAGGCAGCAGAGCAGCCAGCAGCGGCAGCACCGGAGGAGGCAGCAGAACAGCCGGCAGCGGCAGCAGCGGGGGAGGCAGCAGAGCAGCGAGCAGCGGCAGCACCGGGGGAGGTAGCAGAGCAGCCAGCAGCGGCAGCACCGGGGGAGGCAGCAGAGGCAAAGGAGGCAAAGCCGCAAGCGCCGAAGGAGGCAGCACAGGAAGCAAAACCGCAAGCGCCGGTGGGGGGAGCAAAGGAGGCAAAGCCGCAAGCGCCGAGGGAGGCAGCAAAGGAAGCAAAACCGCAGGCGCCGAAGGAGGCAGCAAAGGAAGCAAAACCGCAACCGCCGAAGGAGGCAGCACAGGAAGCAAAACCGCAAGCGCCGGTGGGGGGAGCAAAGGAAGCAAAGCCGCAAGCGCCGGTGGGGGGAGCAAAGGAAGCAAAGCCGCAAGCGCCAAAGGAGGCAGCAAAGGAAGCAAAGCCGCAAGCGACGGAGAAGGCAAAAGAGAAGGAGCATTGGTTGCGACCCGGGGTCACCATACCCGGCTATGAGGCAGATACGGACGATTCCTCCTCAGGCGGGCACTCCGCCACCTTTTCTGCCGGGGAGATCGGCGAGATGACGGACGTGGAGCTGGAGGCCTACAAGACCGCGGGCCCACCACCAACGGATGGTGGTGAGTGGGATATCCCAAAGGTCGTGGGGATTGCCCCTATTGGACGGAGTTGGCAAGACCGGAAGTGGCGGACGAGGTACCGAGAACAATACCGCAAGGGCGCAGCGAATGTCGCCCGCAGGATGGTGGACGAGAAGGGGAACCTTGCGAGGTTTCACGTGAGCACGGATACCACGCCGACTGCATACTACTTCGTCGAAGGCCAGAAGACGACCTGGGAGGCGGAGGAGTTTCAATGGGTGGCGGATTGGTTGAAGGAACAGGAGGATGCACCAGAGGCAGAGGCACTGGCAGAGAAAGGACATGCAGCGGATCAGCCGTCAGGAGGGAAGACTGCGCAGGCGGAGAAGGGACATGCGGAGGAGAAGGCAACACAAGGATCCGGAGGATCCACGCAAAAGCTGTGGAGCGCACCGGACCCCGCCAAGAAGAAGGCGCCCCGCTCGTCCGTGGGCCAACCAACCGTCCGTGACACGGACAAGGACGTTCTGGAGGACTGGTCGTCCGAGTCCGAGACGATTGCTCACCGGGTACGTAGTGGCAGGGAGCGGACCCCGGAGCCAGACCGGCAGAGGGCCAGGGAGGAGACGCGCAGAAAGATGCAGGCAAGACAAGCGGAGGACAAGAAGATCTTCGATGGCCTGAAGCGGCGGTACAAGAGGCAAGCAGCGGAGACTGAGGCGGACTTGATGGCACGGATCTGGGAAACAGAACGGGTGCAAGTGGTGAAGCTGTCCGAGAGGTGGGTTGAGAACGTCGCCAATGTCCACGCCCCATCCGGCGCGTAGAGGAATCGGCAGCTGCAAAAGTCGAACGCCGCCCTGGAAGATTTGCGGGAAAAGCGGCAAACGGTGCGGAGCCTGCAGGGAGCCCTGAAGCGCGCAGGCTGGGTGCCTGCAGGGCGCGCCGGGCGGCTGCCCGATTTTCCGCAGGCATACCACAGCCCCCGGGATGAAGGGGCGCTCGACCCCTCCCGCCCCAGCCGCCACTCGTATGTGGTGGCCGTGGACCGGGAGGACGAGGAGGCGTGGATTGTGGATCCGCTCCACCTGCAGCCGGCGCAGGACCTGGGGGTCAGCTTCCAGCGAGCCGGATTCACGGTGCATGCCGTGCAGGCGCCCTGGCCGGAGAAGCTGGCCCAGAAGCAGAACTGCTCCTACTTGGCGGTGAAAACCGCCAGCGCGTTCATGTACGGGCCCACGGACGAGTGGAGGATCCCCGAACCCGGCGACCTCTTCGACAAGGACAAGTCGATGACGGAGCAGCACCGGGAAGAGCAGCGTTCCACGCTGGAATGGCTGCAGGGATGGGCCGAGATCAAGGTGCAGGGGAGGGGCAAGAGACGGGGCAGGCACGTCCCCAAGCGGCCCCAGATCGTCAGCACTGCGGAGACCACCCTGCAAGAAGGACTGCGGCCGAGCGGGTACACCCCGCTGAGCAAGGAGGCGATGATGGCGGCCGTGGCGAGGCGCAGTGGACGGGCCCCCGACGTGATGAAGAGCGTGGCGGCCGGCCCCGAACCGGTGCTGATGCCCGGTGCCCCAGACATGGAGTTGCGGTGCTGCAGTACCTCGCGCGCGCAGGAGTTGCTGGGCTTGGCGCACCCGAGTCGGCAGTGGAGCAAGACCCGGAAGGCGGAGACGGTGGCGAAGGCGCGGTGGCTGGTGCTGATGGTCACGGAGACGGAGAGTGACGCGGTTGTCGGCATGCGGGCGCCTGGGCGACCAAGGAGGCAAGAGACCGAGCAGGCAAGCAAGAGAAAGGAGGAAGAAGCGGAGAAAGAAGAAAAGGAGGAAGAAGAGGTGGAGCCTGCGCAGAAAAGAAGGAAGTGCTGAAGGGGACCCAGATGGTGGACAGGGACAGTGGCCAGCGCACCGCGGCACTGGTGATTGCCCTGTTGCGTGCGGCGTGGATCTGGCGTTGGTTCGTGCAGCTCGCCATTGTCTGGTGCCGGGGGGCCAAACCGCGCAGACCCCTACATCGACACCCCCCCTACACTGCGCGCACACTCCGGTGGAGGTGGCAGGCCCGCCGGGGTGTGGCGGTGGGACCACGGCCAATGTTGGGGAAGCGACATGCGCCATGGGGTGGTCCCAGTGTTGTGGCAGCGGGACCAAGAGGGGGAGGACACAGGTGCACATCAGAACCGCACGGGGCATGGGAGCCACAAAAGCAAAAGAAGCGGCGATGCAAGGGCGATGCAAGTGCGATGCAAGGGCGCCACACCGGCGATGCGCGGAGGACCCCGTGGGCCTTACCCTGGCAGCCACACGGATCAGGAGCTGACCTGAGGTGGAAAGGGAGGAGGGAGGAGGAGAACAATGCGCCTGTGCAGTCTGACCAACTACTGCGCAGGACAGGGCTGGCTCACCAGGACAAGGTACAGACAGGGAGGCAAACAGGCCAAGTGACCGTGACCGTGACCCACAACAGGGTGGACAGAGCGACGAGACGGAGGAGGGCAAGAGGGGAGGGAGCGGGCAGGCCCGCCGCCAATGACAGAGGGTGGAGAAGATGGTGGACAGAGGGACCAGAGGGAAGGGGGCAGGGGGAATGGCGACGGGCTGGGGGGTGGGAACCCGGCGCTCCGTGAGTCTGCCCCGCGATCGGGGGCATGTGATTGGCCACGCGTGGCCATGGTAGCCGGGGCAGCCTTCACAGGAACTCACTGCAGTTCCTGTGGAGGTGGCGGAGCAGGGGGGGGAGGGGTGCTTGTCGTGCGTATCGCCCATGTTCGCTTTGGAAGCTGTCTGCAGGTATCTCTGAATGGCCCCAAAGACAAGCAAAAAATAGGTGTGTTGCGCATGTGTGTGCGATTTCTCTGCACCATTTTAGGGATTTGCACTAGAGGAAGTGATTTGGACGCACCGTTACTTGCACCGATCGCGGAATGGCGCAATGGACTGGCGCTGAAGACAGGCATTCCAAAAGACAAGTATGTCAGCGCCCCGGCTTCTTTTCTGTAGGTATCAAAGGTTTGTGGAGCAACACCAAGAACCTGACCCTGAAGTGGAGGATGGCCGCATCATGGGCAGCGCATCTCTAAATTGCGCTGAAGACAGGCAAAAAACAGGTGTGTTGTGCATGTGCATGTGTGCTCTTTCTTTCAGGCGCCATCCCACGATCAGCTCGGTGATCCCTATGGAGGATACACGTGCTATCGTGCCGAGAAGACCACCTATGATGTGAATCAAAGCGCAATGGACTGGCGCTGAAGACAGGCAAAAAAACAGGTGTGTTTTGCTTGTCACTTTTCTGCAGGTCAACAACCGGCAGCTCATGTACATTTACGGCGTTGAGGTGGCGGGCTACCGAATGCTTTAGGATGGGCAGCGAATTTTTTCTGGGCGCTGAAGACAGGCAAAAAAACAGGTGTGTTTTGCTTGCCACTTTTCTGCAGGTATCAAGGATTCGCAGGCGATGGAATCCGAGCAGGAGATACGGATGTCGCAATTGCACGAGCATTTGTTGCAGTCGCAGATCTGCCACCAGACGGCATCTTCGCATGGCGCTGAAGACAGGCATTCCAAAAAACAGGTATGTTGTCGCCCCGCCCACTTTTGTGCAGGTATGAAGAGTTTGTGGAGTACACTGTGGATGACGACTCTGTTAAGACACTCACCAAAGGCTACAAGAAAAAGGAGGGCTGTATCTTCGCATGGTGAGGGAGACAGTCGCAAGCGTTGTGCGTGCGAGTACCGCGTGCGACGCAGTGCCGAAGGGTGCAATTCCCTTCTACGCTTTTGCACTAGTTGTGTCCTTGGACTTGGGATGGCAGTGCTGAAGTATCACCAAGGCCGGAACACCGGCGGTTGTATGGACGGGTGCGCTGCGGACCACTCCGCTGGATGCGGGACCCCACTCTGATGCGGACCCTGACCCTATACCCTGGTCCACACGCTGCAGCACGGTTAGATCCCCCACTCTACCCGAGGGAATCGGTTTCAAAAGGGACAGGAAAGGCAGGTGCTCTCAGGGGGTCAGCCGGTCAGTGGGTGGGTGGGCGGGCAAAGACGGGAAAACTGCCTAAACATTGGAGACGCAAACAAAAGTTGAGACGAGGCACAACTAGTGTTTGCACAAGCAGAGCACAAGAAAACTGCACAGGACTTGGGTATTCATTCTCCGCTGTACCCAGTTCCCACACCACAGGTCCCACATCCGGATCCCAGCCCCAGAGGAATGTGAACTGAGGTAGTTATCAAGCAAAAGGCAAAGCAACAGAAGCAACCCCCCCCCCCCCCCCACGACAACCAGGGGACCCGCCACCGTGCACCGCTGACCCGCATCTTCCCGAGACACGGCGCCGCGCTCGATGGCAGAGGCCAGAGGCTGAAGTGGAGGGAGGTCAGGATTCGTGTCTTGTACCGGGCCCAATTCAGCAACGCCACCCTCGGCGGACCCCTCCAGCGGCCGCGCCGCCCGGACAGTCACCACAGTGGTCAGACACAGGTGGTCACGACGGTCTTCGTGCCCCACGAACAGATAAGGCGGGTAAATCGCACCAATCCGCCGACAGCCCCAGCCGGACGCGGAGTGAGGTCGGCCCAAAAAGATCTCCGCCATATCCAGGTATCCACCACAGGGTCCACAACCTAAGCCCGGCGGACTCCTCCAGCGGCCACGCCGCCCCGGACAGCCACCACAGCGGGCAGTTACAGGCGATCACGACGGTCGCCTTGCCCTGCGGACAAAGAGGCGGGCTAATCGCACCAACCGGCCGTCAGTCCCAGCCGGCTGCGGAGTGATGCTGGCCCAAAAAGGTGAATAAATAAAGCGCCCAGCGGCCGTGCCGCCAGCCGTGTAAAAAGACAACACAACAGGCGCACCCAGCGGCCACGCCGCCGGAGTCAACCTCTGCAGAGGGCAGAAACAGGCGAGCACGCCTGTCGCTGAGTCCTTACTAACGGTAAAAGGCGGCCAGTCCCAGCACCCGGCCTTCAGCTCCAACGGAACGCGGACCGACGCGGCCCAAAAATACAAACCCAAATCAGCACCCAGCGGCCAAGCCGTCAGGGACACCCACTGCACCGGGCAGGCACAGACGACGACGACAGTCGTCAGACCTCACGGGTTGAAGAGGCGGGCAATTTGCAACACCAGCCCATACCGGGCCTGGATCCATATATAGGGTACAGCAACCCTGCGTCCCTGGTTCCAGTCCGTTAGGGAGGCCACAGCGACTCCCTCCGGCAGCCTTACCTCCCAGACCTGGCAGCAGGCATGCCGCCCTGGGGGTTTGACGCTGCAGCCGCGGGGGGTCGTGCGGCGGTGCGGCGTGCCTCCCACGCGTGCGGCCACGTCCCGGACCGCCCGTTCCAAAAACCCCTCCCTGTCGTCAGGGAGGGGGCACTGGGGGCACAGGCGTACCCCGTTGCCGAGCAGCACCCGGCGGACGGGCAGGCGCGCCAACCTGCCGCGAAGGCGGGTGCGGAGCACTCTGCTCCACTTCGCCGCCCGGCGCTGCCGGGCGTCCGCGGAACGTCGGTGCCGCTGTCCGCCATGGCGACCCTTTCTGTGGGCTCCACGGGAACCCCGTCGCTTGTGGGCGCCACGCGAGCCCCGACGCTTGGTCATAGGTGCGGATAGCAAAAGAAAAAGGTTGCTACATGGAGGGCGCATACTCTGCCGCCGCTGTTCTGCTGGGGGGGGGGGGGGGGCTAGCATCCCCGGAGACACACCACCCCCCTCACCCGAGCCTCGCCCAGATTCTCCAGCAATGCATCCCACGTGCACCAAGCCTCGACTTCCGCTCTGGCCTGCGAGCCTCCGAACACTGACGTCACCCTGGACATAGGGTCTCCCGGCTGAAGCGCCGAGGGCACCCACACGAGGCGGAGCACGATCCCCGATACCCACAGGATTCTAGCCAACGACCGAAGGACTGCTTGGTGGTGGGTCAGGTGGCTAGTCGCGCGCAGCCTGAGGACCTGAGCAATGGCCGTCTCACTGTCGCTACAGACCGTAACAGATCGGTGTCCCGTCCTGACTGCAAACCTGACAGCCCACGCCACCCCCCTCAGTTCCGTGGTTTGCTGGCTGGCGAAGCGGGCAGGAGGTGTCACATGCGTACGCACACCCACTCCCGGCACGAGCACCCCAACCCTCCAGCACCCCGCATCGCGCGCTCCATCGACACAGATGACGACGCCCCCGCCCCACAGAGATGATCGCGAAAGCCTATCCTCGGTCCCAAACTTGAGGGTCCTCAATTGCCGCCAGGCCTCCCCGCCCGGCGCCTGCCAGGGCTCGGCCGCCAACGCCACCAATGTTGCGAGGTTGCCCAGCATTTTCAGGGGGAAGCCCTGGGCCGGCTGTTTGACCCCCCCCACCGTCCTACCCCAGCGCAACCAGCAGTAGGCGCCCGCCGCGAAAGGGCAACCCAATCCCCTCGGACGCACATGCCAATTCAGCAAACCCAGGAAGCTTTGGAGGTGCCGGTCGTTGCCTGCGCCAACCGCCAGCCTCAGCCATCCCGCCCACACCTGGGGCAGTGCTTGTTCATGGCTCCTGATCCGTCTGGCCTGCAAGTCGAGTTCCTTCCCCAGGAATGACGCCACAGGCACCGGGTCCAGGACACTCTTAGGACTTATGAGGAAACCAGCCTCGATCAGGGCACGCACTGCCACTCGCCCCGCCTCCCTGAGCACCTCCCTATCAGTGAAGACGAGCAAAAAGTCATCGAGGTAGTGCACAAGGAGTACCTCGGGGGGCAGTACCCCCTGGAGAATGCGTGCCAAACTCGTTTGGCACAGATAGGGGCTGTATTTCCAGCCAAACGGTAGGCGCGACAGCGCCACAGGCGGAGCCCCGGGGGCGGGCCGGAGGCGAAAAACCTGGCGCGCACCCTGGGGCAAGCAAAAGCTCCAGAACGCATTTTTGAGGTCAATGTGGAGGCCGTAGAGGTCCACATCAGGCGGGAACGTCGACAAGGACCTAGCCAAATCCTCCCAGGAATCCAATCTAAAAGTGGGGGGCTTGCCCCCGTCACTCTTATTGATCTTGACGCAACTCAAGATCAAGGAGACCTTCTCGGATGATTTGGGGATGACGAAGGGGTAACACGTGGGCGGGGGGGGGGGGGGGGGGTCGGCCGGCTCCTCGTAGACCCCCGCCCCCCTCAACGCCTGCACTATCCTCTGGACCTGCTGCGACACCCATCTGGTTGCCCCTCGGACCACCCTATCCCCGTCCTGCCACTCTCGCTCGACGTCAAAATCCTGGAGCCCTCCATGGTAGAAGGGCGGTACGACAGCGTCCCACAGTTCGTCCGGTAGCTGGTGGGATCCTACCGGTCCCAATCCCCGGTCCAAAATGGCGTCCTGGACCCCCCCCATGAACCGCGGAATGGGGGAGGTGTTGCTATGGAGGCATGCCTCCCAGGCGTCCGGGTGGAGCTTGCGCAAGGCGCCCAGGAGAGCGGGCAAAGCCCCTTGCAAGCGGAAATCCTCGGCTGTATCGAATACTCTATTCAACCACAAATACACCCTCTTCGCAACCATCCACAAGCCACAACGTTCCCGCTCGGCTATCCAGTGAAAATGGGGGGTGAGCGTCTGCATGAACTCCAGGAAGAGGGGGGGCTGTTCCTGCACCCTCCCACCCCTGTCAGGACCCTTACAGAGGGGGGGGGGGGGGCGACGCCACTGGGCCCGCCCTCCCCCAAGTCTTGGCCTTGAGACGCTCAGCTGCAGCCACGAAGGCAGCCTCCACCGGGCCTTGCGCCTCCGGCGTCCGGACACGCCCGCCCTGCCCGAGCTTGATGCGCTTGGGCTGCGGCGTTCCGATCTGCTGGGCCAAACGAGGTCTCCCAGCTTGACGGCGTGCGGGGGCTCGGGATCGCCGGCCTGCGTACCATCCAGGACCACCTTAGCGCGACGCGGCCCCGCGTATGTGCGGTAGACACGGCCCACCACTCCAGCTTTCGAGCCCGCTGCGGGTCCTCCTCTGACTGGGCCAACGGCTGCCCTGGAGGACCACGGCTTACGCTCCCGTCCAACGAACCTGGCAACTCCGGCCTGTCGACGCCCGGGGGAGCCCCTGGCGCTGCCGACTGCGAATTCGCCAGAGGGCTCGCTTCCGGAATCCTCGCTGTTGTCGTCGGTGTCCACGTCGGAATCGACATTGATGGGCCCGGCTGCCGTCCCCGGCCCGCACGCCCCCCCCCCCCCACGGCCACCAAAGGCCCCGCCACCGTGCACAGCTGACCCGCATCTTCCCGAGACACGGCGCCGCGCTCAATGGCAGAGGCCAAAGGAGGAAGTGGAGGGAGGGTAGGAGCTGTGTCAGGCCCCAGGCCCACCTCAGCAGAGCCGTCCCCTGGGGATTCCTCCAGCTCGGCCGCGGTTTGGTCTCCGTCGCCTCCTCCCCCAAGCTTGCCGCTCGCAGTGGATTCCAGCTTCTGACCTCGCGGAAGTCTCTGTTTGCGCTTGGTCGGGGTGTTGAGGGCGCTCGCGATACTGGGGAACATCGGGGATCCCCACAGGGCCAGGACGCCCACGCGTTCCGGAGTCGGCAAAGGCCCCAGGTCACGGGACCATGCGGGCAGCACCGTAGGGGCAACGACTCCCGGGTCTGACCATTTGGTGCCGTATTGCATCGCCACGGCCGTGCTCTGCCATCTGCCCCACCATTTGTAGTAGGCGAGGTCTGGCTTACGGGCCCAAGTCGCTGCGGCGCCT
Source organism: Eutreptiella sp. 'Long Island Sound 2002' (assembly GCA_964036045.1). NCBI lineage: Eukaryota > Euglenozoa > Euglenophyceae > Eutreptiales > Eutreptiaceae > Eutreptiella > Eutreptiella sp. 'Long Island Sound 2002'. The sequence continues at coordinate 27,723,745 of OZ038392.1, read as the reverse complement.
CCCCTGCGCAGGGCGTGCCACCTGGCTCGGAAGTGGGCGGTGCTCGCCAGGGCGTCGGCCATGCCTGCCTCCAACCCCGCTTCCCCTGACTGCCAGACGAGCATGTCTGAGGACCGGCCCAGCGAAACCATGTGGCCATGAAGCCACGCCCTGACGCCGTCCGCATACCTGTACAGGGGGCGGGTGGTGTACCCCTCCTCCCCTGTCTTGGAGTTCCAAAATTGGACGAAGCCTGGCACAGCCAGGTCAGTAACCCTGATGCCAGCTGCTTCGCCCACCCGCAGGTAGCATACCCAGCTGATGATGGCCAATGCGCTGAACACCGCTCCGTGTCTGGAGTCTCTGGCCTTTTCGACCAGCTGGACCAAGCCTGCTGGGGACAGATAGGGCTGAGAGCCCGAGGATGCGGCTCCCGCCGCAATCCGCTTGTGCAAGGTGGTGACTGTTGGGGGCAGCCACTGGAGGTCCTCCACGGCTCTGACCGCGGAGGTAATACCCCGCAGGGCTGACGCTGCAGCGCCGGCTTGCGCCCGCTCCGCCAGGAGGCCTGCCAGTGCTGCGGCTGTATCAGGCGGGCCCGTGCGGTCCGCGTAAGCCGCCAAGGCCCGGAGTCGGGACGCGTACTGCGAGCGGGTTCTCGGTCTCCAGGACTGCATGGCACTTTCCTCCGGTGAGCAGGGGTCGTCTGACCGGGCTGCTGTCTCCCACCGGCGGGCGAGCGCCCGCAGCTCTGCCGCCGTGTCCGCAACGCCGGAGCCCGGGGCGGCCTGTCCGGGCTCCAGTCGATCCTGTCAGGACCAGTGTGGGCATCTAAAGTGCCAGTGGCGTTCGTCGGGGGATCCCCGCTGCGCGCACCTCTGGCACCCCCCGCTCGGCGGCGAGTCCACAGGGATCCACTGGCCCTGCCTCGACTGCGATTGCAGTACTCCTCCCACCTCCCTGAATTTCACGCTCCGCCACGTGAACGCCGATCCTTGTTCCTTCCATGCCTCCTCCAGCGTGGTGTACTGGTTGGGCTCGGAGCTGGTTTTTCCGTGCGTCCCTGCATACCTTCGGGCATATGCCGCCTGGGACTGGGACACGCAGTCCCAGACCCTCCACGCCAGCTGCTCTCCCGGGTCGACTGCGGCCTCCGTCGCCTGGCCGCCAAACTCACTTGGTCGGGGGATCTCCCCCACCTCACCAGCTCTAAGGCGCACGTACGCCTTGATGTTGGACAGCATGAGTCTCATCCACTGTGCCAACTGGGGCTTCTCGAGGGCTCGGTTTACTTCTGGTACGCTCAGCGGGGGCAGGCGGGGCCCCTCCTTCACTGCCACTCGGGCGAGTTGCTCTCTGAGTTCCTGAATTTCTTTGGCTTGCGCCGCCAGCCGCTCCTCGGCTGACTCTTGCTGGTTCTGATTAGGCTGCTCAACCCCGTCCATGGGTTAACAAAAACAAAGACAGGAAAACTGCCTAAACATTGGAGACGCAAACATGTTTTGGCAGTTTTCCTGTCTTTGTTTTTGTTAACCCATGGACGGGGTTGAGCAGCCTAATCAGAACCAGCAAGAGTCAGCCGAGGAGCGGCTGGCGGCGCAAGCCAAAGAAATTCAGGAACTCAGAGAGCAACTCGCCCGAGTGGCAGTGAAGGAGGGGCCCCGCCTGCCCCCGCTGAGCGTACCAGAAGTAAACCGAGCCCTCGAGAAGCCCCAGTTGGCACAGTGGATGAGACTCATGCTGTCCAACATCAAGGCGTACGTGCGCCTTAGAGCTGGTGAGGTGGGGGAGATCCCCCGACCAAGTGAGTTTGGCGGCCAGGCGACGGAGGCCGCAGTCGACCCGGGAGAGCAGCTGGCGTGGAGGGTCTGGGACTGCGTGTCCCCGTCCCAGGCGGCATATGCCCGAAGGTATGCAGGGACGCACGGAAAAACCAGCTCCGAGCCCAACCAGTACACCACACTGGAGGAGGCATGGAAGGAACAAGGATCGGCGTTCACGTGGCGGAGCGTGAAATTCAGGGAGGTGGGAGGAGTACTGCAATGGCAGTCGAGGCAGGGCGAGTGGATCCCTGTGGACTCGCCGCCGAGCGGGGGGTGCCAGAGGTGCGCGCAGCGGGGATCCCCCGACGAACGCCACTGGCACTTTAGATGCCCACACTGGTCCTGACAGGATCGACTGGAGCCCGGACAGGCCGCCCCGGGCTCCGGCGTTGCGGACACGGCGGCAGAGCTGCGGGCGCTCGCCCGCCGGTGGGAGACAGCAGCCCGGTCAGACGACCCCTGCTCACCGGAGGAAACTGCCATGCAGTCCTGGAGACCGAGAACCCGCTCGCAGTACGCGTCCCGACTCCGGGCCTTGGCGGCTTACGCGGACCGCACGGGCCCGCCTGATACAGCCGCAGCACTGGCAGGCCTCCTGGCGGAGCGGGCGCAAGCCGGCGCTACAGCGTCAGCCCTGCGGGGTATTACCTCCGCGGTCAGAGCCGTGGAGGACCTCCAGTGGCTGCCCCCAACAGTCACCACCTTGCACAAGCGGATTGCGGCGGGAGCCGCATCCTCGGGCTCTCAGCCCTATCTGTCCCCAGCAGGCTTGGTCCAGCTGGTCGAAAAGGCCAGAGACTCCAGACACGGAGCGGTGTTCAGCGCATTGGCCATCATCAGCTGGGTATGCTACCTGCGGGTGGGCGAAGCAGCTGGCATCAGGGTTACTGACCTGGCTGTGCCAGGCTTTGTCCAATTTTGGAACTCCAAGACAGGGGAGGAGGGGTACACCACCCGCCCCCTGTACAGGTATGCGGACGGCGTCAGGGCGTGGCTTCATGGCCACATGGTTTCGCTGGGCCGGTCCTCAGACACTATCGTTTGGCAGTCAGGGGAAGCGGGGTTGGAGGCAGGCATGGCCGACGCCCTGGCGAGCACCGCCCACTTCCGAGCCAGGTGGCACGCCCTGCGCAGGGGAGGCGCCGCAGCGACTTGGGCCCGTAAGCCAGACCTCGCCTACTACAAATGGTGCGGCAGATGGCAGAGCACGGCCGTGGCGATGCAATACGGCACCAAATGGTCAGACCCGGGAGTCGTTGCCCCTACGGTGCTGCCCGCATGGTCCCGTGACCTGGGGCCTTTGCCGACTCCGGAACGCGTGGGCGTCCTGGCCCTGTGGGGATCCCCGATGTTCCCCAGTATCGCGAGCGCCCTCAACACCCCGACCAAGCGCAAACAGAGACTTCCGCGAGGTCAGAAGCTGGAATCCACTGCGAGCGGCAAGCTTGGGGGAGGAGGCGACGGAGACCAAACCGCGGCCGAGCTGGAGGAATCCCCAGGGGACGGCTCTGCTGAGGTGGGCCTGGGGCCTGACACAGCTCCTACCCTCCCTCCACTTCCTCCCTTGGCCTCTGCCATTGAGCGCGGCGCCGTGTCTCGGGAAGATGCGGGTCAGCTGTGCACGGTGGCGGGGCCTTTGGTGGCCGTGGGGGGGGGGGCGTGCGGGCCGGGGACGGCAGCCGGGCCCATCAATGTCGATTCCGACGTGGACACCGACGACAACAGCGAGGATTCCGGAAGCGAGCCCTCTGGCGAATTCGCAGTCGGCAGCGCCAGGGGCTCCCCCGGGCGTCGACAGGCCGGAGTTGCCAGGTTCGTTGGACGGGAGCGTAAGCCGTGGTCCTCCAGGGCAGCCGTTGGCCCAGTCAGAGGAGGACCCGCAGCGGGCTCGAAAGCTGGAGTGGTGGGCCGTGTCTACCGCACATACGCGGGGCCGCGTCGCGCTAAGGTGGTCCTGGATGGTACGCAGGCCGTGCGATCCCGAGCCCCCGCACGCCGTCAAGCTGGGAGACCTCGTTTGGCCCAGCAGATCGGAACGTCACAGCCCAAGCGCATCAAGCTCGGGCAGGGCGGGCGTGTCCGGACGCCGGAGGCGCAAGGCCCGGTGGAGGGTGCCTTCGTGGCTGCAGCTGAGCGTCTCAAGGCCAAGACTTGGGGGAGGGCGGGCCCAGTGGCGTCGCCCCCCCCCCCCCTCTGTAAGGGGTGGGAGGGTGCAGGAACAACCCCCCCTCTTCCTGGAGTTCATGCAGACGCTCACCCCCCATTTTCACTGGATAGCCGAGCGGTAACGTTGTGGCTTGTGGATGGTTGCGAAGAGGGTGGATTTGTAGTTGAATAGAGTATTCGATACAGCCGAGGATTTCCGCTTGCAAGGGACTTTGCCCGCTCTCCTGGGCGCCTTGCGCAAGCTCCACCCGGACGCCTGGGAGGCATGCCTCCATATCAACACCTCCCCCATTCCGCGGTTCATGGGGGGGGTCGAGGACGCCATTTTGGACCGGGGATTGGGACCGGTAGGATCCCACCAGCTACCGGACGAACTGTGGGACGCTGTCGTACCGCCCTTCTACCATGGAGGGCTCCAGGATTTTGACGTCGAGCGAGAGTGGCAGGACGGGGATAGGGTGGTCCGAGGGGCAACCAGATGGGTGTCGCAGCAGGTCCAGAGGATAGTGCAGGCGTTGAGGGGGGCGGGGGTCTACGAGGAGCCGGCCGACCCCCCCCCCCCCCGCCCACGTGTTACCCCTTCGTCATCCCCAAATCATCCGAGAAGGTCTCCTTGATCTTGAGTTGCGTCAAGATCAATAAGAGTGACGGGGGCAAGCCCCCCACTTTTAGATTGGATTCCTGGGAGGATTTGGCTAGGTCCTTGTCGACGTTCCCGCCTGATGTGGACCTCTACGGCCTCCACATTGACCTCAAAAATGCGTTCTGGAGCTTTTGCTTGCCCCAGGGTGCGCGCCAGATTTTTCGCTTCCGGCCCGCCCCCGGGGCTCCGCCTGTGGCGCTGTCGCGCCTACCGTTTGGCTGGAAATACAGCCCCTATCTGTGCCAAACGAGTTTGGCACGCATTCTCCAGGGGGTACTGCCCCCCGAGATACTCCTTGTGCACTACCTCGATGACTTTTTGCTCGTCTTCACTGATAGGGAGGTGCTCAGGGAGGCGGGGCGAGTGGCAGTGCGTGCCCTGATCGAGGCTGGTTTCCTCATAAGTCCTAAGAGTGTCCTGGACCCGGTGCCTGTGGCGTCATTCTTGGGGAAGGAACTCGACTTGCAGGCCGGACGGATCAGGAGCCATGAACAAGCACTGCTCCAGTTGTGGGCGGGATGGCTGAGGCTGGCGGTTGGCGCAGGCAACGACCGGCACCTCCAAAGCTTCCTGGGTTTGCTGAATTGGCATGTGCGTCCGAGGGGATTGGGTTGCCCTTTCGCGGCGGGCGCCTACTGCTGGTTGCGCTGGGGTAGGACGGTGGGGGGGGTCAAACAGCCGGCCCAGGGCTTCCCCCTGAAAATGCTAGGCAGCCTCGCAACATTGGTGGCGTTGGCGGCCGAGCCCTGGCAGGCGCCGGGCGGGGTGGCCTGGCGGCAATTGAGGACCCTCAAGTTTGGGACCGAGGATAGGCTTTCGCGATCATCTCTGTGGTGCGGGGGCGTCGTCATCTGTGTCGATGGAGCGCGCGATGCGGGGTGCTGGAGGGTTGGGGTGCTCGTGCCGGGAGTGGGTGTGCGTACGCATGTGACACCTCCTGCCCGCTTCGCCAGCCAGCAAACCACGGAACTGAGGGGGGTGGCGTGGGCTGTCAGGTTTGCAGTCAGGACGGGACACCGATCTGTTACGGTCTGTAGCGACAGTGAGGCGGCCATTGCTCAGGTCCTCAGGCTGCGCGCGACTAGCCACCTGACCCACCACCAAACAGTCCTTCGGTCGTTGGCTAGAATCCTGTGGGTATCGGGGATCATGCTCCGCCTCGTGTGGGTGCCCTCGGCGCTCCAGCCGGGAGACCCTATGTCCAGGGTGACGTCAGTGTTCGGAGGCTCGCAGGCCAGAGCGGAAGTCGAGGCTTGGTGCACGTGGGATGCATTGCTGGAGAATCTGGGCGAGGCTCGGGTGAGGGGGGTGGTGTGTCTCCGGGGATGCTAGCCCCCCCCCCCCCCCAGCAGAACAGCGGCGGCAGAGTATGCGCCCTCCATGTAGCAACCTTTTTCTTTTGCTATCCGCACCTATGACCAAGCGTCGGGGCTCGCGTGGCGCCCACAAGCGACGGGGTTCCCGTGGAGCCCACCGAAAGGGTCGCCATGGCGGACAGCGGCACCGACGTTCCGCGGACGCCCAGCAGCGCCGGGCGGCGAAGTGGAGCAGAGTGCTCCGCACCCGCCTTCGCGGCAGGTTGGCGCGCCTGCCCGTCCGCCGAGTGCTGCTCGGCAACGGGGTACGCCTTTGCTCCCAGTGCCCCCTCCCTGACGACAGGGAGGGGTTTTTGGAACGGGCGGTCCGGGACGTGGCCGCACGCGTGGGAGGCACGCCGCACCGCCGCACGACCCCCGGCGGCCGCAGCGTCAAACCCCCAGGGTGGCATGCCTGCTGCCAGGTCTGGGAGGTAAGGCTGCCGGAGGGAGTCGCTGTGGCCTCCCTAACGGACTGGAACCAGGGACGCAGGGTTGCTGTACCCTATATATGGATCCAGGCCCGGTATGGGCTGGTGTTGCAAATTGCCCGCCTCTTCAACCCGTGAGGTCTGACGACTGTCGTCGTCGTCTGTGCCTGCCCGGTGCAGTGGGTGTCCCTGACGGCTTGGCCGCTGGGTGCTGATTTGGGTTTGTATTTTTGGGCCGCGTCGGTCCGCGTTCCGCTGGAGCTGAAGGCCGGGTGCTGGGACTGGCCGCCTTTTACCGTTAGTAAGGACTCAGCGACAGGCGTGCTCGCCTGTTTCTGCCCTCTGCAGAGGTTGACTCCGGCGGCGTGGCCGCTGGGTGCGCCTGTTGTGTTGTCTTTTTACACGGCTGGCGGCACGGCCGCTGGGTGCTTTATTTATTCACCTTTTTGGGCCAGCATCACTCCGCAGCCGGCTGGGACTGACGGCCGGTTGGTGCGATTAGCCCGCCTCTTTGTCCGCAGGGCAAGGCGACCGTCGTGATCGCCTGTAACTGCCCGCTGTGGTGGCTGTCCGGGGCGGCGTGGCCGCTGGAGGAGTCCGCCGGGCTTAGGTTGTGGACCCTGTGGTGGATACCTGGATATGGCGGAGATCTTTTTGGGCCGACCTCACTCCGCGTCCGGCTGGGGCTGCCGGCGGATTGGTGCGATTTACCCGCCTTATCTGTTTGTGGGGCACGAAGACCGTCGTGACCACCTGTGTCTGACCACTGTGGTGACTGTCCGGGCGGCGCGGCCGCTGGAGGGGTCCGCCGAGGGTGGCGTTGCTGAATTGGGCCCGGTACAAGACACGAATCCTGACCTCCCTCCACTTCAGCCTCTGGCCTCTGCCATGGAGCGCGGCGCCGTGTCTCGGGAAGATGCGGGTCAGCGGTGCACGGTGGCGGGTCCCCTGGTTGTCGTGGGGGGGGGGGGGGTTGCTTCTGTTGCTTTGCCTTTTGCTTGATAACTACCTCAGTTCACATTCCTCTGGGGCTGGGATCCGGATGTGGGACCTGTGGTGTGGGAACTGGGTACATCGGAGAATGAATACCCAAGTCCTGTGCAGTTTTCTTGTGCTCTGCTTGTGCAAACACTAGTTGTGCCTCGTCTCAACTTTTGTTTGCGTCTCCAATGTTTAGGCAGTTTTCCTGTCTTTGCCCGCCCACCCACCCACTGACCGGCTGACCCCCTGAGAGCACCTGCCTTTCCTGTCCCTTTTGAAACCGATTCCCTCGGGTAGAGTGGGGGATCTAACCGTGCTGCAGCGTGTGGACCAGGGTATAGGGTCAGGGTCCGTATCAGAGTGGGGTCCCGCATCCAGCGGAGTGGTCCGCAGCGCACCCGTCCATACAACCGCCGGTGTTCCGGCCTTGGTGATACTTCAGTACTGCCATCCCAAGTCCTGTGCAGTTTTCTTGTGCTCTGCTTGTGCAAACCTATGGAGGATACACGTGCTATCGTGCCGAGAAGACCACCTATGATGTGAATCAAAGCGCAATGGACTGGCGCTGAAGACAGGCAAAAAAACAGGTGTGTTTTGCTTGTCACTTTTCTGCAGGTCACCAACCGGCAGCTCATGTACATTTACGGCGTTGAGGTGGCGGGCTACCGAATGCTTTAGGATGGGCAGCAAATTTTTTCTGGGCGCTGAAGACAGGCAAAAAAACAGGTGTGTTTTGCTTGCCACTTTTCTGCAGGTATCAAGGATTCGCAGGCGATGGAATCCGAGCAGGAGATACGGATGTCGCAATTGCACGAGCAGTTGTTGCAGTCGCAGATCGGCCACCAGACGGCATCTTCGCATGGCGCTGAAGACAGGCATTCCAAAAAACAGGTATGTTGTCGCCCCGCCCACTTTTGTGCAGGTATGAAGAGTTTGTGGAGTACACTGTGGATGACGACTCTGTTAAGACACTCACCAAAGGCTACAAGAAAAAGAAGGGCTGTATCTTCGCATGGTGAGGGAGACAGTCGCAAGCGTTGTGCGTGCGAGTACCGCGTGCGACGCAGTGCCGAAGGGTGCAATTCCCTTCTACGCTTTTGCACATTGAGCCGGGGCCGTAGTCTCTTCTCTTTGAGAGAGCGATGGTGTCAAAAGATCAATGTGCTCCTGTACATATACATGTGAACAATCCATGTGCTTGGAACCCGGCGCTCCGTGAGTCGGCCCCAGGATCGGGGGCATGTGGTTGGCCACGCCTGGCCATGGTAGCCGGGGCAGGCTCCACAAAATTTCTGTGGGGGCGGCGGAGCAAGGGGGGTGGGGTGGGGTCGGGGGGGGGGGAACGGGGGGGGGGGCCAGGGGGGGGCTCAAGGGGGGGGGGGGGGCTCAAGGGGGGGGGTCTGTGGGCCCAATGGGTGGGACTGTGGGGACAATGGGGGGTTAGGGTAGAAAAAGTCCCCCGCGGGTAGAAATTTTTGTATACGGGGTTGGGGGGTGACAAGTGTCGCGGTTGAAAAAAAAATCGCCTCCTGGGGGGATTTTTTTTCTGCCCCCCCCCCCCCCCCCCCCCGATGAAGCCGCTAATATATTAATCTCGCAAATATTAAGAGGTTAAAGCTCAAATTCTTTGATTGGGTCATTTGTACCCATTTTTCCATGCACATACGAGGACCGATAAGGGGTGTTACGTGGTATATTGTTGCACAACGGTATAGTAGAGATTGTGGGTGTCTTGGACACTCCCCTTCCGGTTGCCCGCATCCCCCCCCCCCCTCCACACCACCATGTTCCCCTGTATAGCCCTTGTTATGCCTTTCTCTCGGGACACCTTTACCGAACTTAACATGATGCTCGTGCGTTTGAGTAGGGCCAAGAGTTTGCGGGACCCGGTGGTCTCCCGACTCCTTGGTGAGTGGGTGGCTTCATCTCCCTTGGCCCGGGCCCGATGGTCAGAGGCCACGGAGGTTGGCTACCCCTCCCTTATTCGCGACAAGCAAAAGGAAGCGGTGAAGCAATATGCCTCCCTCCTCTTCCCAGGCCCGGACCTCATTGGCCTCCTCATGGACTTGAACGTCCCCAAGCTCGGCTTCCGGCACGTGTCGGAGTACATGAGCCGCCGGGGGTCGGCCTACACGGCCGCAACGGGCCTCCCGTTCCCCCGTCCCATCCCCACTCGGGATACGTTCACGGACACGTGCAAGGAGTTGGTCACCCCCCTTGACCTACGACCACCCGTGTACGTCCCCGATCCCGCCGCGAGTGGGCGCTCTTGGCCGCTACCCTCATGGGCCCGGTACGTCCAATCACGCGCATCGCTAGTGGACACCATCGATTGGACAAGGCCCCTCACCTTCATTGTGCGTGGGGATGTGTACCCGTGCGCCGGTGGTAGTTGGACCCAACTCTCCATTGGGCTCCTCAACCACGGCGCACGGGGCCGCACACCCGCGTACTTGTGGGTGATAGGGATGGCAGTGTGCGGGGACAAGGACATGGCGGCACTTGCAACGATATGGGCCGATACTTTGAAGGTTTGTGGCCCATTCGTTGTTTGTTGATTTTTGCGTTAATTTCTCGAGATTAATATCTAGTTTTCGGTTGATATTAACGCCGACTGAAAATTTCACTTAATATTAATCTCGAGAAATTAATGTAAATATTAATCCATGTCCTTTTTGTAGGTATTGCAGTCCATTCAAGACTGCGAGAAGTTTTACTGGGTGTCGCGCTGGGTGCCAAGCAGGTTGGTCATCGGGGGAGAACAACTTTTCGTGCGGCACCTTATCGGTGTGTCCACCTCGCCCTTGGTGGGCTCAATTTACAATATGGGGGTGTGCGACAAGGTTGCGGCGGCATGGGTCAACGTGGCGACCTTGGACCGTGAGGAGGCGGCCCGCCGCCGCTACAAGGAGACTGGCCGTAGCTTGGAGAATGGGGGATGCATAGGGGATCCACACATTGTGGTTGGCCGGTGCGTGGTTTTCCTATGCATCCTCCATTGTTGCATGGCCATAGGCCGGCTCCAAGTGGCGTTCATCGAGACACGCCTCGTGTACCTCCCCAAGGAGAACGACGACGCCGTGCAATGAGTCCTCGACCGGGCCCAAACGGGTGTGAAGTTGGGTGCGACGGGGGCACCCGACGGGGAGGAGGCCCGTGCGTTGTTCCTCGCGTGGGAGGAACTTGGTCCTTTGTTGGACTACGTCCCGGAGGATGGTGAATGGCAAGCCATCGTGGCCATGCGTGACCTCCTCCAGGAGTTGTACACGGACAAGCCGCCCCGCGGGGACCTACGTGCGGCACAGGCACTGTAACCTATGTCTGCCATGTTTGTTGTTGGCAACATTTTGTGGAATGTCGCACAGTTGCCTACCGGCCGTGCATCCGTATGGTGCTTGCGCATCTCTGGACTGGGCTCTATCCAGCTTGCCCGACATGTACAACGCCCGTTCGCAGGTTGACACACGCATATATCACATGCTGTGGGGGTGCGACGTGCACGTACCACTCGTTTGTTTGTGCTTTTCACCGGACAGTGCGAAGGGCAGGGAGTTTTGTGAAAGGCCAAAATGGCATGCTGGCTTGCATCAGCTCCGCCCCCCGCCCAAGGTTTGTTTCCGCCAGCGCCCGCTGCATCCAGTACAGAAGGGCGGACAAAATGTATCTCTGTGCGGTGGGACTGGCATGGGGAATGTGCACTTGCCATATCCAGAAAACAACATATAGAGGCGTTGGGTTTGTGTAGTGGACAGAGATTCCCACGCTGATGTCGTGGCCCACAGCGTGTGCCCTTCAATGGAGCACATTTGCCGCACCTGTGGCATCTCTTCCACGCCGGATCCTGTCTGTGCCCAAATCCACAATTTGTCCTTTGTGGAAAAAGATGAGAATATCCCGGTACCTAGATCCGACCAGTTCGCAACGTAGTGTGTATCCGCTAGCGCATGTGTGTTCAGGGCTGGTGGTGGTGGCTCAAGTGGGGGCCGGGGTCTGACTGGTATGTGCGGTACCGTCGCACGATAGGCTGGGTGATCCCACACGGACACCCCTTCAAGGGTATGCAGCAGTCGCTGCTGGATGTGAAGTGCAGGCATCGGGATGTGTCCGTTACTCTGCTCTGTGATATCCCTGGCCCGTCCACGTGTCAGTAGCTGTTGTGTACCCTCCCTAGTGACCTAGATTAAACCCAAAATATTTAATATCTGGCCAAAAATTAACACGTTAATCTCAAGTCTCAATTTTTTTGGGGGGGTTAGGGGGTTTGCCGTAAAAATTATCACCCCCATGGGTTGCCTTATAGGCTTGGGTGTCATTTCCCCCCGGGGGTTGGCGGGGGGGTCCTGCCCATGTGGTTGTTTCCAAATGTTAAAATGGCTCTCGGCTTTAATTTTTGTTTTTAATTTTTGGATTAATATTTGAAAAGTTAAAAATTAAAGAGTCGCCAGCATTAATATTAATCTCACAAATATTAACTCTATTCCCCAAATATTAACCCTCCTAACACTGGCACACCGCAACATGTAATGCATTATGTGTGTGTTTATGTATGTTGTCGATGGCCATTGTGGCCCATTGGGTCCCTATCCGGGCCCTCCTACCTCATGGGACCCCGTAGTGGGGTGCCACATCTTCGCGGGTCCGGATGGGGGGTTGGTGGGGTTAGTGGGGTTAGGTGGGTTAATGGGTTCCGTGGTAGGGTTTGCGTTCGGGGGGTTAGACTCTTCATTTGTGGGGGCGCGGGTTTGGCCTTTTTCTTGCCCGCCCCCCGGGCCTCTTCTCGGTGCCGCTCGGCCTCCTCGAGGGTGGGGAAGAGGAGGGGCCGGGCCACCTTGTAGAGGAAGAAACGAGTTGTACCGGCTGATGCGGGAGCTGCAGGAGCGAAAGAAACTTCAGCAGCTGGTGTCTCGGGCAGGCACGGCGGTACGCGGAGCAAAGGCGGTGGCAAAAAAGCTGTTGGAACATTGGGATCAAGTGTCCACCCCAACGGGAGCCACGGAGGAAGAATGTGTGGCCTATCTGGCAAATGGTGCAGATACCCAATCGTCATAGCCCAGTGGATAAACCGCACCTCTTCTGTCCTGCGGAGGATGGTTCGAACCCCGGGGGGGATAGTGATACACCGAACGTCCCGAAAACCCCTTTTATGCGGGAGAGAGAGAGTGTGTGTGTGTGTGTGGGACGCAGTGGGAAAGGAACGGAGAGGAGAGAGAGAGAGGGTGGGGCGCAGGGGGGAGAGCAGGAGAGAAAGAGAGGGAGAGAGTGGGAGAGAGATCCACAGAGCAAGAGTCGGGGGCTAACCGGCGCAAAGGGAGGGTGGTGGGTTCGAGCTGACCAGGGTGTATGGGACGCCAAGGCAGCACAGAGCAGTATAATGGTGAAATAACAGGGCGCCATTGCGCCCCTGGAGCACAGGCGCGACACGTCGTTACGTGTTGGAAAGCCGAAGGATGGCAAGGGCCGCGAGAATGCGGCCCATGAGAGGGCGTTTGGATGCGAGTAGACATGAAAATGTGGGCGGCTTGTGCACGCATGGTGTGGTGCTGAAAAGGTAGGCGCCACACACAGTACAGCAATGAACTGTTGAGGTGTCCGGCAGCCCGAGCCTTTGTTGAAATATCGAGATGCCTTTGCGCCACCCAAGGCGCCGTTGCGCCCCCGAGGTTCGGGTACGACACGTCCTCACGTGCCAAAGAGCAAGTGCTTGACAGGGGCACGACCTGCAGGGCAAGGGTTAGAGACTAACCGGCACTGTGGGAGGGTGGTGGGTGTGAGCTGACCTCAGTGTCCAGAGGACCAAAGCCAAAGTACAGTCAGCAACCACCTGGTGTGGTATAGAACTGGTCTGCGCTGCAGTGCAGCAAGAAACACACTGAACAATGTGGTTATGATCATGCGCCTGTGACACGGGGGCGTATTGGAGCCCAGTTTCCGTTGCCTCATGGCCCCCCTCCTCCCCCTCGCTCACCCCACCCCCTCCCATGCTCCCCCACATCTCCTCATTCTCCCCCCCGTGCAGCGGGTGGAGGCGGAGGAGGTGCTGGTGGTGGTGCAGGGACTGCTGGAGTAGCTGCTACTGCCAATTGCTGCTCCACTTGCGCCATCTGAGAGTGAGAGGGTGGAAAAAAAATTAATTTTTGTGCCCCCAAGTTAATTTCTTCAAATTAATATTATCTATTATTTAATATATTAAATATTAATGAACGCGACTGTTAATATTCATCTCGAAATATTAAACGAATCGCCGCAAATATTAACCCGTATACACAAGCAAGCGTGCACAAGCAACACACACTAGAGCTTCGTTGTTCGCTTTGAACATGTCGGCCAACATCTTTTGTATGGCCGAGGCGTCCATGGCAAGGAGAAAACAAAGCTAGCGGTGGGGAAGCAAGGGTGGAGGGCGGGGGGCTACGGGTGGCCATGGGTTTGGCCATGGTGAATGGGGCGGTATGGGGGGTCCCGTAGTTGCGTAACGGGAGGTCAAATTTTGAAAACCACCACTCCCACACTTGCGAAACTACCTCCCCCTCCCGTTCTAGTTAGGTTGCCCCCGGCCTCCCCCCCCCCCCCCACGGCATCCAACCCTACCCCCAAGCGGCGTGCATTGGCCACGGCCTCGGTGATGTCCTCCTCCAAATAGAGGAGGTAGTTTGATTGACACGCCTCCTTGCAGCAATGTGCACGGTAGGCGCGCGCCACCTCCGGTACTGTAGCACCCTGTTCCAGACAGGCCTGGTGGAGCGCACCTGGTGGTCCGTCCTTCGCCACTGGGCAGTGTGCTCGCGCTGAGAATTGGGCACACCGGCACGCAGGCCGGGTTTGGAGACGCGACTAGGACATGGCATGTGACTGGAACAATGACCTGACGGTGTTTGGGTTTGACCGGACAATGCGCACGCTATGCTTGAGTGCTTGCCTCTCGTATGCTTTTAGTGTTGAACTGTGTAGGATTTTGCGTACCACATTTGTGATAATTGTCTTCTATGGTTTTTTTAGGTTGGGAACCACAATAGTGCCGCAGACACGGAAGGGCAGCACCAGCTGCTGGCGGTGTCACGCAAAACTGTCTAGAGTGCTTTTACACGCTGTGTATCCCGCTCTTGCTTCGCTTGTTTGAGTTCCTGTAGCACGTGTAGGATTGTAATGGTGATGTATGCATGTTTTGAGTTTGAGGTGTCGTTTTCTGAGATGCCTAGTGGCATGTCATTAGCCGAATTTGGCAGGGTAATTGACATCGATGGACACGCAGTGTTATTGCCTGTCAACTTTGGGGTGGGGGGCCATGAGGCACTGCGTCCAAACGACCCCGTTCCTGTACCAGGTGCCAGGGCCAGGGCTAAAGCTATCGAAGGCATTACAGATTTTTGCAAGCACTTACAGACCCCTGTGCCCCCGCTAGACCACGTACTACCCCCCTCCTTGTTCCCAGAATCGGGTGACGTGCTGAGCCAGCTGCGCCACCTGTTCAAATTCCTTGCCAGGTCGCAATATATCCGGATCGTCGACAAGGGGGCTGGGGAAATGTGGGGATTCTGTTTTGCCTAGCTGTGGGACAAGGTAGAAGAATTCATGATAAACGAAAAATTTGTACCCGCAGGCTGCACACATGAACAATGGGACCGCCGGATCTCAAAAGCAGTCAGAGATATGAACCTGCAACGCAACCCGAAGGGGCGGTTGTGCATATTGTATGTGCTAGCTAAGGCAAAGTCCCTGCGGACAGGAACCTGGGTTTTCAGGGGAATTTCTGCATCACCCGCCCCGGTACTCAACTGAGAGCAACTGTGACTGGCAGCGCGGTCCTTCACCTGCATGCTGCGCATGCTACACGTTGAGGTACTGCACATCTTTCAATGTGCAGATATAAAACAGGTCTCCTGCTCTTTTCAATTTATGGCCCGAAAGGGCGCACGGTCCTTGACTGAGCTCGATTGCAAAAAACAGTTTGACAATATCAACCCCCGCGTGGTGTTACAGGCGTTCGAGGAAGCATCAAACTGCTTGTACAAGAAACGGCGCCGGCGTCAAACACAGCTGCAGTGGTCGGCAAATAGGGACAGTCCAAAGCTTGACCGGGCAGGACACGCCATAAATAGCAGGCTCTGGTGCATTTCACATGACCTACTGACTCGGTTACTGCAATTTGAAATGCGAAAAAACAATGTGCTACAGGCAGTGGGCACCCTGTGGCGACGTGACACCAGCATCCCAATGGGCGGCCCAGTTTCAGCACAAAGCGCCGATTTGCATACACTCTGGAGAACATTTGCATACACTTTCGGGGATTGGGGTACATTTAGCGTGTCCGAAGAGGGATATCTAGTCTGGCAAAGAGGCTTTGTCTGGTTAAGCCTCTGCCAGTTCGGGGATAACATATTGTGTGCGTCGAACATACGCCCGAGTCAAACCACCAATATAATTCAGATGATTTGTAACACACTGTCCAAGATATGGGACCTGGAGGTGCTATGCGCCTGTGTGGACGGGGGAGCAGCTGTCTATGAAGGACAGCGTCTGTTAAAAACAGCACAGGCACTGGGAATCAGCCTGACTGATGGGGGGGGGTGTAGGACTGAGCACAACCCACCTTAGCACTGAAAGATGACCGGTCCCTGAGGTATGGGAAACCGCTGATTTCACCCAGTCTTGCAGCCCCCGAATACCTTGCCTGCATTTTCACTAGCAGCTTGACCGCTGCACTACCATTGCTGCACAGCCGGGGGTCACAGATCCTGTCAGCCCTGGCATGGGCACAAGTTGCACTAGCGTGTGGCTACGCACGGATGACGGTGATGCGCGCGATGCACAAGCCAGTGCGCCATGTGTACTCTGCATATCCCTGGAACGCACAAAACACTATGCGCGTGGTGTACGCCATTGCACACCACCAGCCATGCGCACCGTCTACAGTGGTCACAAAATTCATTCACTAGCTCGGGCACCATGCCAAGTGGAATGTCAAACACTACACAGACACCGTAATACCCCCTAAACTCCAGCCTGAAGGGTACAAACCCAGTTGGAGCACGGACATACATTTACGGCGTGTTCGTGGGACAGGTCCGTGAAAAAAACCCCCCGGCTACGCCCCCCTTGTGTGTGTGCGGCTAGGTGGAAGCACCTAGCACAGGTTGCATAAATTGGACATGAAGACACGACCTCCTCCGTAGGTGAATTATGGTCTGTTGGTGGTGCAGCACGGATTCGGATGCAGGGCAGGGAGCAGGGGACAACTATGAACGAACCCAATGATGCACATTACTGCATTTGTCAACAGACCGAAAGACGCTCTGTTGTCCTTGAGGAGTTTTCTTTCACCGCTTTTCTTGCCGTGTTCTTGTTTTTGCGGTTCTCATTGTGTGTGTGTGTGTGTGTGTGTTTCGCCTTTGTCCCGTCATATCAGGGCATTTGCATATCAGTCAATCACCCCAAGGAGGGTTGTTAGATCAAGCAGGCGTGAGCGACACATACCCCCCACTTGCACATGGGCCCCCTAAATAACGGTGGCGGTCTCAGGTCCGAACTTAGGGTACCCCTGGCTGGTCTACCCTATGGGCCCTATGGGCCCTATGAGGACTCAGCTGTTTTGAGGTTTGCATGGGTCGGCTGAAAACCTTTGAAAATTACCTCTTGACTTTTTCGGACACCCTTCTATCACCTGTGAGATGAGAATACGGGGACTCTAGCGCCCATGGGGACCCATGCAGTGGCTGCCGGGCCCACGTAGCCGACCTTCTGTGGCCTTTGGGATGGGTTTGGGTCATCATTTGGTGACAATACGGGTACATAGGCAATGAAGCAATGGATACTTCGCGACTGCATGCCCCCATAACACAACACCCCAGCCATCGCACGGAACTGGGTCCAGATGTCGCCTCAAGTTCGCCTAGCAGTAGGGCCATCAAATTTTTCTTGGGCTGCTTCAGAGGGTTGAGCATGTACTCCATCCACTGGGCTACCTGGCCTTCCAAGCGGGTTCGACGCAGTGATGTGTGTCTTGCAGTCATGCGACCACAACTATCGTAGGTGCAGCAGTGGGTGTGAAAGTGGGTGAGTGTACCACTCGGTGCGCATGTGGGCGTGCAGCTGGGACTCGGAGTGGGACTTGATGACGGTGTGGGTGTGGGTGTCGGTGTAGGCGTTGGTGTATTCGTTGGTGTCCCCGATGGTGGGGGTTTGTAGGGTTGCACGTTGTTGTCATATGGGGTTTATGTTGATTAGTGTGGGGTTGTCCCCTGCCCTTTGGGTCCTCTTACCAGCCCCAATTCCGAGATCTGCCACCTGTGTGACAAATTGTTTGTTGTAGCTCAAGACTGAGCTCCAGGCCCTAGCCTGTCCTAGCCCCTAGCGCCAAGGGGAACGGCAGGTCTCCCTGCATGAACCCGGACAGCAGCCTCAACACCCACCCCCCTGCCCACCAACCCCTGTGGCGGAAGCGCTGCGTTTCTACCGCAACCCTCACAGCCCGGAGGTGCCATGTGCGGTCCCTGCCCTCCAAAACGGACACAGGGACGTGAACCGACAGCCCCTTCCACAGCAGGCGGCGACACGCATGGAACACACGGCGGCACAGCCGGGGTACCACAGTGAACCACTTTATGTACCACAGACACAGCACGAACCTGAGGTGCAATATCGGGCAGCCACACGCATGGAACACACGGCGGCACAGCCGGTGTACCACAGTGAACCACTGTATGTACCACAGACACAGCACGAACCTCAGGTGCAATATCGGGCAGTCGTCGACCGCCATGAACAGCACATACTGCCAGAGGACAGTTCAGGAACCTGGGCCAGGTTGAGCGAGCAAAATGCAGCCGCGCTTGAGATCCTGCGCACCGACCCACCGATGCAGCGACGCACAGATGCCGAACCGGCAATGGGATACCTGGACATGTGGCTCTCGAGGGATCGCACACGACCACTGGCGGACCCGCATGCACCCCGCCAACAACCAACGGACAGGGGTGTCTACCCGTTTCCCGAGCCGGCGCCGGAAGCGGGGCACCCACAACAGCACCAGCAAGTGTACTACACACCGGACGCACCATACCAGCACCCCGTACATCAGCCCGGACCCCCCCAGATCCACGGGGAAAGGGCACCGTGGCACGATGCACACGCAGAGCAGGCACCAGAACAGGGACCGGAACCATCCGGCCGGGGACAGGCTGGGGTTATCCCCTTCACTGGAGGCTGGGACGTGGTGGCCGCACAGCAAGAACAACAGGCACCCCCCCGGCAGCCGCGAGGAAGGAGGCGCCGACCCAGGACCCACAAGGGGGAACTGGGGACGGTCACCCCCAACATCCCCACCATTCCACCCCCTGACCAACGAGATACCGCGTCACCTGATGTGCTGGTATGTGCATACATATGCATGAGGGGAACAACGGGAGACTCCGGCGACCTTCCCAACACCTGCCTTGCGTCATTCTCCACAGTGAACAGCCGGAATGGACAACCTGGAACGGACCGCGTCGACCGCACGGTGACCGCACGGTGGCAAGCCGGCCGTAAGGATTTTGCTCCTCAGACATGCACGCCAATGACTGGTGCCGCTGGCACCTACTCGGCTGGGACCTTGGCCACCGCCTACCCGGCCGCAGTTTATTTACCCGGGTACACTGGTGTGGGCACTTTCTTTGCCGCCGGTGATGCTCGTTGTGCTGACCAGCAACGGACAGCATAGGACAGCCAGACAGGAATGTTATATATGGCCCCAACCCGGCCATCAACAGCGCGGGGCCAGACAGACAGGCAACGGACCGCGAAGGCGACAGGCCGTGAGAGCGTGCCCGCCTGCCGACCATGCATGTGGATGGCAGGCGCTACTGTCACCTACCCGGCTGGGCCCTTGGCCACCGCCTACTCTCCCACTCTACATACCGGTGTGGGCGCTCTTGTCGCCCCCGGTGACGCCTAGTCTGCTGACCAGCGACAGGCAGCACACAACAACCAGACAGGAATGTCATATATGGCCCCAAACCGGCCATCAGCGCGCGGGGACGCCGCACAGGTCCCGACCGACGGGCATCGGACTGGACAGGCACCTGCGACAATGACCAGAATACACGCATTTCCTGGATCAGATCTTCTCGTGCTATTGCCACAGTATCGTGAGGAACCCCCCTACCCCTCGGGACACCCCCCCCCCCTCATGGGAAAGGAACTGCCTTATGACCCACCATCTAGGCAGACACCTCCCAACAATCGACGACATTCCCCCGCCCTCACTAGGTTGTTGCGGGACCGCACGGCTGACGGTGATATCGAAAAGAACCCGGGGCCCGAAGATGCGCAGACCACAGGGAACGACATCCCCCCCTAGCACAGAGAGATGGTCACCCGGCTGGCTAGCGAGATCGAAACGGCCTCCAACCCCCACTACCCCGCTAAACTATACAAATACGCGACACAGGCACTCATGGAGGCACTGCAAAGAAAGCGACGCGCATCCACCCCCCCCTTAGGACACAGCACACCCGCACCACGTGCAGAATCGTCTTCCACACATGGCACATTGGAGGTGCCATCAATCCCCGGTGCACGGGGTACATTACCCAGGCACACCACGCCCCACCCCCTTGGATACATCCGAGTTGACTGTGAAAACACAAAAACACCACTCACCGTTAGGATTAAACATGACCACAGCCATCGATGTAGTGTGCCCCCGATGCAACATGGCCGACTTTGTGTACTTCCGCTGCACCACATGCAAGTATTTTGCCATACACCAACCGGATACCCCAGACTTAGTACCACGGCGACTCTACAACGTGATGTCCCCAAACCCCTTATACCCACGACAAGAATCCTGGCAAGAGGCCATACCAGCCACCACCTCGCAGACCTACCACACGCCAGTACCACACAAGACGGGCCCCCGACCGACCGTGGAGGACACCCCGGACGGATGGATACGCGACGTCACAAGTGACGGGGATGTCGAACCTAGCCCCGGTCCCATCCCATCAGCACCCTTTGCGAAACGCACGCGATACAACCAAGACACACCACGTACGTACCAAACGCCTAGGATGCTACGCAAACGCACCGCGGACAACACACCCCCCGGACAAAAACGGAGGCGCACAGACCACGTCCACATGGCGAACCAGGAGCATCACTCGCCAACACTAGTATATAACCACCACAAACGAAAGGCGGACGGTGAACCTACCCATCAACCAATACCCAAAAGGCACCAGAGCACGACCCACTGGCACGAACAGCACCCCCCCGGGAACCAAGGAAACCTACGCACGAAACGGACATATGAAGACACCAGTGACCAAGTCATGGGTGACTCACCACGCAGGAAGATCCGCCGAACACAGCGCCTACGCAATCGCCCCTACCCGAGACCAACGAGCTGGGTTCACGACCCGACTCAGGACGGAGACACGGAGCCCAACCCCGGACCAGCCACACCCGCAGTGGAACGTGCAGCCCAGACACCACCGGGGGACATGGGGACTGAGGTCCACAACGCTCTGCTACCGCTCTTGCTGGCGGCACCACCACCCCGCCAGCCCTACGACGACGTGCACAAACACGCGTGGAACACAGATGACGGTGGACGGGCCCTAGAGGACTGCCCCGTATGCTTGGACAGCCCCGCGGATACACGCCTGAGCTGCGACCCCAGGCACAGGCTGTGCCAGGACTGCGCCAATGACCCACGACTGCTAAGATGCCCACTGTGCCGCGGCACGCTGCAACCAAAGATACCCCCCCTACCCCCGGATGACCCAACATATGCGTATTTCCACATACAAATCTACAACAACAGACTCCTCACATACACGGATTTCTGTGCAACTCCCAACCCGCCATCGCATTTGGCATACAACGTATGGAGGAGGCTTACTAGCACAACAGGCCAATTGTGGGAGGTACACCTCAGGACTGACCTCCCATACTACCACATCGCAAGACACAGACTGCATGTCCTCACGGGCACGAGAGAGGGCTTCCAAATGGCCATATCCATACGATACTGGCTCCTCCTGGTCCAACCCTTGCAACACGACCTGCTCCTGGAGTATGACATCACCGACTGGGTGCCACCTGACCACCCATCGGGCGTGCGCCATGACAGGATCACATCCGTTACCCCAGATGTGGTCTACCCACAACACACCCAATGGGTTCCGGATGCCACGCAGGATGGCGATGTGGAGCCAAACCCAGGCCCCGATAGCAACGCCCCGCCCCATGGCCTGTTGCGCACCCTGACAGAAAACTACGAAAGAAATGCGTCCGGACTGAACACTGATGTGCAAGACCAAGGGGACGCAATGGAAAACTTGGACATCCTGGAGTCAACCTCAAACCCCCCATCAGAAGATTCCACTGAACGGGAACCCCCCCAGAATGGGGAACCTAGCACACCACCTGACCAACACACCGAAGGGCTTAGTTACGTCCCCCCTCCACCCCAAGAGGATACACAGGCATACACATTCCACGAAGACGGCAACAACCCACTGGACAAACTACCCATACACACACCAACAGAGTACCAGCTCATAGAAGAACTCGTAAAACTCAACACAGGCGCGTCACAACAACCAATGACAACAGCAGAACAAGACACATTGAAAGCTTCAGTTGTGTACGACGCACAAACCAAGCTAAAAACTTACTTAACAAAGCACCCAAACCGTGCAGTAACCACGGACCACATCAGGAGGCAAACACAAGAAGGGGTATGGTATGATAGGAACACCTACCAACTCCCTCTGTTTGCGCAACACAAACTGCGCGACGTCATGACGGTGAGGCATGAGGCAGACTCTGACGGTATACACACGGTATCCGAGATGGCCGAGGCACACCAATACACAGTACATACGGAAGCCGACCATCAAGGGAACCCAGACATCCGGAACAAGACATACCTACTACTGCCACAGGCGACCGGGACCCGCCGCAACCATGAACGACGAATGCAGCGCGCCGCCATACAAACGGAATGGGGCGGAAGCGAGGACGAACGGGTTGAGCAAGTCCTACGGGCACTCGGCGACCCGGGGGCCAAGGAACTGATCCTGGCTTATGAGGCAGACCGCCAAGACACCACAGCACTACAAACCTACCGCATGGACTGCCTCCACCGCGCCCCCCTGCGCAAACTGGCCCGCTATGTAAGGGGTGTATACCAGTTCGAGAAATTCCCCGTACGCAAGTGGTCACCGGAACACGAAACTTTGGTCGGAAAACATCATACGGATGTTGGGGGAAATATACCATCATACACCGGCCGTACTAACCCTACACGGAAAGGACCTACCCATACGACCCACCAGGGGTATGAAGGAGGGGTGCCCCCTCTCCCCAACACTGTTTCTCCTATACTACGACATACTACTACGTGAAACCATGGAACGATGCCCGGGAGCCCGACTATACGTGTTCGTTGACGACATAGCTGTGCGTGCGCCCACGAAGGAAGCATTGCTGCACACCCTGGATACCCTCCACGACGTGGCCTACACAATGGGGTTACGCTTCAACAAAGACAAAACGGAAGTGTGTCACTGGGCTAAGGACTACGACCTAACGCCCATCACGTGGCAGCACCAGCTCATCCCCGTGCGGCCTCCCATAATGACTTACCTGGGGCATGTGCTTGCCCACCCCACACAAGAAGACACAGCATGGGACATGGTCACTACACAACTACACCACGACGTAGCGGCGTACAGGACCCTGCCGCTCAAAGCCTACGAAAAGGTGGCTATCATCAACGCCGTCCTCATCCCCCGTTGGACTTACAGGGGGCTGTTCCTCGGAAACAGGACACGAATGGCGCATTGGGACGACATACTGCTGCAGTTCATCAGGGATACACCCGGGGTAGAACAACAAATGAACAAACACCGGCTGACTACCAACCTCAGCCAAGGGGGACTTGGCCTACGCCAGCTGTGGTGGTCCTACATCACCCGGTGGGTCACAATTGGCCAACAGGAACTGCAGCACACCGGCCCTACACAACACCTCACCGCAACCCAATATAAATACATAGACGCCGTCCGAGCCCTAGGGGGCACGGTGGGTCAGCGTATATCCCAACCCCGACAACACCGACCCTTGTCCGCGGGACTCTATGACTCGCAGAGCTCAGAGGAGGACCAGGAGACACATGCAGGGAAGACACGGCCGGCTACCAACCGCTTAGACTACAGCTGGATGAACCCTCCAGATGAGCCAACCCCTGAGGAAACCCACGAGGTATGTTAGGCACTCCCCCACCAGCAAAAACTCCACGGGATCACCGTACACTACACGGGAGAACCCACCACCACCCGGTGGTACACAGACGGGTCGAAACGACACGGACGAGCAGGGGGGGGCATCTACAACGGAACGTACCGTGCGGCCTTCCAGGTGCACGGGCCACAACAGGTATATCGGGCCGAAACGATCGCTTGCGCCTTAGCTTCTGAGCTGGCCAAGCCTAGAGACGACATTATACTAGACAACCAGAGTGTGGTGAAAGCCACACCTATAAAACGCAAAGGAGTGGTCAAGGACCAGGACTACCGCGACATAGGGTACCTCAACTCCACCTCGAAACAACTGACGATCCGATGGACACCAGGGCACCGCAACCTAGAACAAGCCACCACGTATAAAGACTACCAGGACATACAGGGAAACAACCACTCCGACGTCCTTGCCAATATGGGCGACAACCTGCCCATGGACTCCCAACAACCACAACCCCATGATATTGTCATCACAGGACAGATCATGCCCACGCCTGCCAAGGCATGGATCATGCAAGTGCTTAGACAAAAACAAACACCAAATGTACACTGGGTGAGTTGGCTCCCCATGAATCATTACAGACGGAACGCGTGGACACCTCCTTCCCTTCACCAACACCACCAAGTATACACTCATCTCCCCCAATAATGCTACCAAGATAATCTGTTTTTTTGAACTTGCAGAGGCGCCACCCTAGCTCCCCGTCAACCCCCCACCCCACCGCCCAGCAAATGGGCGGTGAAAGCGGCAGAGAGACAACGACACAAGGACCAAAGGGCCCTAGAGCTCGAGGCTATTCTGCATCAAACCATGGATGCTGGGTACACCCTTGTCTTCACCGATGGCTCCTCGGAGAAATTCGATGCTGTGGGTAGACTAGGAGGGTACTGTGTTCACAGTGACCAAGGAACCTCTGTGTCCGCATATGTCCCACTCAACGTGAAGCAAATGAATAATGCCGCCGAACCGTTGGTAGCTCTGTGAGTGTGAGCGATGCAATTTGATTCAAAGGGGAAGGTTGCCATCTGCTCCAACTCTGCCTACGTCTTGCTCGGGGTACAAGGGGCTGCTAAACGATGGAAGATCCGTGGTTGGACAGGGGCTTGTGATCCGGTTAGTAACGTTCCCATTTGGGAAGAAGTTCTATCCGAGGTAGACAAACCACACAGAATGCTCAAATGAATCAAAGTTCCCTCACACGTCATTGTAGAAGGGAACATTGAGGCGGACGGATCGGGTGCCCTAGGATTACGCTCACACCCGCTGTATCCCCTACAACATACACCACAAAAGACAGCTGTTGATGTGTCATTCACCCGCCCCCGCTATGCAAGAAAGCACAAATTTCACCACAAACACCGCCTGCACAGTGTTTGCAGAAACAGCTTGATTTTTCTATTGTGTCACCGCCAGCTGTCCCGCTTGGTTCTACTAGAGGAGCAGCCATCCTGTCCTCCCTGAGCCTAGTGATCACGCATCATCGGACCGCAGCGATCCTGCTATCTCTAACGAGTCTGCCACTGAAACAGCTTCAACCGTCTCCATGGCGGACAGCTCCGATGGTTTCAACACGGATGTCAGTGATTATCGCAAGACCTAGCCTTTCGTCTCTGCACTGATGCTACAATCTAGTGGGTTGGGAGCACTCCTCCCCCACCACAGCACTGGGCTGGCAGACCACATACACGCCTCTTGACTACACTGGAGCTATACAGTTGAAATCATGAAATCACATCTTTTCTTCTCGAAGACCAAAGGAGTGTCGAGAAGACTACAAAGGTTTTCAGCATATAGGTTCGGGTCTGTTTACCACCTATAATGACAGGATCATCCTACCAATCCGGTACAATGTGTACATGCGTTAGACACACACTATACATAGATGCATGTGCGGGTGTAAATACAACATATTGGACTAATGGCTAGAAGTGCTTCTAGCGGGGGCATCCAATCTATGAGAACCGACCATTTCTCTCTCTCTCTCTCTCTCTCTCCCTCGTTGGGGATCGGGGTGACGTAGCATTTCCGCCCTCTTTAGGGCCCCCGAGAAGGCAGGGGTGAGGCAGCCACTTCTGATTTTGTTCCCCTTTCTTGGGGACCACTTCTGATTTTGTTCCCCGGGCTTGGCGGTGGGGATCCCTGAGGATGCAGGGGTGATGTAGCATTTCCACCCCCTTTTGGGCCCCCGACAAGGCGGGGGTGACGCATTCTCATCAAGGGCAAGTTTGCAAGTCCCCTTCTAGACCCCTTACAAGGGATGAATCAAAATCACAACATATCACCCCCAGGAACCCCATTCATGCCGTCCGGACCCCTGGGGACAGTGACAAACATGTGGCCTTCCCCGGGTGAAGCCTAGACTCGGGGGCTAGTGGCCCTGCATATGTATCCGGCCATAGTCATATTCACTAATTGCACGTGACCCAGCTAGGAGACTATTGAGAATGCTTCTCCTGCGGCGCCTGCGGCACACCCTGCGCCGCGCAGTTTGGGAAACCTGCCTAATTTGTGGAGCTTTTTGGATTCCACCTTGTTGTGCTCCCCGGGGGGCTTGGGGCCCGGTGTTACCATATAGTATGGCCCTTTCATGTACCCATATTGATCTCTCCTTACCATGGGGAGCTCGAGAAGGCATGGGTTATGTTACGGGGTCAACCCGGGGGCAGGGGTTAGGTAGCCACTGTGCCCACATGTGGGCCATTTCTAATTTTGTCCCCGTGCTGAGCATTGGGAGCCATTGATTTCTTCCCAGTAGCGGGGGACACTTGTTAAATGCAATCGTCAGCCTGCGGACGAGGGGCAATTGCGAAGCGAAACAACTACGTCACAGAAATGGGCACCCTGTGGCGTTGGGGGGTATGGGGAAGGAAGTAGTATTGGGGCTCTGCTACTTCTGACCGAGGGAGTAACGCCCCTCCTCCTTAACCACAGTAGAAGGGTGAGACTTCCCTACCACGCTTTACACGTTGAGCCGGGGCCGTAGTCTTCACATCGATGGAGCGATGGTGTCAAAAGATCAATGCGTGCTATTTCTCAGTTATCTGGTTTGTTTCCGGAACAGTCTGCAATGAAACAGGTTTCTCAGACCTTGCGGCACTTGCGGCAAGGCGGGGCGCAAAAAGCGTTCTCAATGTGGAGTACCCCCTCTCCCCACCTTGCAATCCCCCCCCCTTTGCAACCCCCGCGCCCCATGCTGGGGACCATCCATTGGCCCAAAAAGCATACGAAACACTAGGCATTGAAGGCGCCGAAGAAAAATTTTCTTTAGGTTACACTAGAACTGGGGTTGGGGGGACCGTCACTTGGTGACACCCCCCCCCCCCCACCCTATGGCCTGTAACGCGGGGGTCATATGGTAGCCAAGTATCCGTGCTTCACCCCCCCCCCCCCTTCTAGGGGACCGGCCTGACATTAGCGGGGGGATTACAAGCGGGGCGGGGGGTATGTTTTCATTGTCGTGTGCCGGGCCAATACGTGGAGCACCCTCAAAGACAAAGTCCTGGGGCTAGCGGACGGAACATGGGGTCCAAGCGCTGCTAGGCCTGAAGCAGCTAACCGACTTGATCACTTGGCGATGGGCCCTAGAACCCCCCCCCCCCCCCCACAACACCCAGGCCATTACATTACGACACCGCACTTGGGGACCACACCTACGACACCCCCTTCCACGACTTCGCTCAAGGTGTTCATCAAAAAGGTCCAGCATACACCCTCAGGGTAATCAATAACACAGAGGCGCACGGCACCCTAATAGCTACACAAAGCTGGACTGAGCATTGAAAAAGATCAATGGGTGTTTGCAAGCCCAAAATCACCTCGAAGAGAGGTTGTTAGATCAAGTGCAAGCGCGGGCGTCGTATACCCCCCTTTTTTGTTCGCGTAGCACACCCCAAGGTATTGTTTCTGACGACCGTACCATGTAGTGATGGCCCACTAGAAATACTTGAACTCGGCGAGCTGGCCTCCAAAAGCCTCCAGCGACACTTAGAGAACCAAGTGGTGCGGTTGGAGACACTGGATACTTGGTCTCAGAAGGAACGCCATCTGGCCATGGAGTCCGACATCACGGGGGGGGGGGGGGTCGGCCGGGCCCGGTCCTTGTATGCGACAGCCCCCAGCCCCCCCCCCCCCTAAGTTTTGACAGATAGCTGGGGGGGGTGTCGCACTAGGACCAATTGTAGCCCCCCCCCCCCCCGTGTCCGACATCATCCAGCTCCGCCTGAAACGCAAACGTGTCCCCTCGCCCGGGGGCGTGTGTGGCAAACGCCCATGCCCCAATCCCCGCGGGGACACCCGCGCAGTGCAACTCACAGGGTCCCCGGTGCGACAGACTCTTCACTTCACTGACGGCATCCAGCTCACTGGGTCTCCCATCCGATGGGACGATGCTGAACTGGATAGTTAGCCCGACTCTACCGCCCGAGGATGTGTGCTTTTCGGTGCTTCTCCCAAAAAGCAAGCCCCTGCCCAAGTCTATGCCCGTGTCCAACTCCTGTGCTCTGAATTTGGTGGGCTTGACAAAGCCGTGGCAGCATACACCACTGCATAACGTGTGCAGTAGCTACGAATTGCCCCCCCTCACAGCGTTCCCAGCACGGACCCATGCCTCGTCCGCATGAAGTTGTAGGTTACCCAATTCATGCTGTACATCTTCTGTGGGACCGCCACTTTCCTGATCATTTTCTGTATACGTTTTATCATGGGGCCCTGGTGTCTCTCTAGGAGCCTGCAGTAGCACCTGTCCTGGCGCCCAGTGAAGGAACCTTCCGTTCCGCATAGGTGTGCACACATCATAGCCACAGTGTGGTGCTGTGTCTTGCAGTGTGCGTGAGGGCAGAGTATTCTGCACCAGCGGTATTTTGTCCGCGGGTTACGGGGTTTCACCGGAGGGCTCATGAGCGTGTTTCTCAGTTGGAAAAAGTCATTTATGGGGGCGCTTGCGTTCATTGCCGGTAGGATCCTCGCTTGCCTGATCGGTGGGGGGGGGGGGGGGGGTACGGGACTCTCATGTCTTTGGGGGCCTGGGCTGGGGCGCTCCCTTCCCATGCCGCCCTGGGTGGTCCTACCAGGACTTGGGATACTGGGGTGTAACACTCTGCGGGGGGGGCTGGGGGAGGGGGGTCACTTGCACACTGTGACAGGGGTGCATCATGGAGTGGTGCTGCGGCACCCCAGGGGTCTGGCTGTGGTTCCCGGTCAGTCTCCATTCCGGCTGGCCGTTCCACATCCCCACTTGCTGGGGCGTTGCCATGGTGTTCACTTGGTGCCCCGGATGCAGTCCCGTTGGACTCCACACTGGTCCCAGGGGTTGCCGCACTGTGTGGTGGGTGGGGGGGATGCTCATCCATTTCCTTTCCACCCTCTGGAGGGGCACACTCAGTCCTGCTGCGTCGGGCCCCAAGTCACCGTCGGATGACTCACTGCACAAGGAAGAGCTCTCGGATGACGAGGTCTCGTCCCCCTCTGGTGGGTCGTTTGTGCCTCCTCCACACTTGCCGGCCGCCCTTCTCGGGGGTTTGGGAGGGGGTGGCTTTGGGGGGTTTTTTTGGGGTCCGGCTCGCTTGTCCCATGCCTCCTTCGGCCACAGCTCCTTACTCCTGATGGATACCCCCCCCCCCCCATGTCCCTTGAGGGGAATCCTGTAAACCTTTCTGGGCATGGGTGGGACAGGAGTTCAATTAGCGACAAGGACACTCGGGCTTTCGCATAGTGCTTGGCCTGTTTCTTGCTCTTCCATCGTCCCCATTCAGCCAGGCAAGATTCAGTCCCCCCCAAGACCCGGAATGCGGCTGCCCCCATGCGTCCTCATGGGTGCCACGTGAGTGGCCCCCAGTGGGCAATGTTGCATGCACTCTTTTTGGATGTTCCGTAGGGCATTTCCACCCCAGGGAAAACGGGGGCATGGGGGGGGTGCTCGGTTGTTTGAGCTTGGTGATGCAACCCGTCCACTTTTCCAGGAAAGGGGACAGTGGGTACTGGACCCGCTCTTTTCCTCGTTTTTCGTTGAAACACTCGGTCCCGTTTGGAGTTTCAATCCGTGCCCACGAGACGCTCTTCGAATCCCTGCCACGCATTCTGAAGACAATTGCGCAAGTCGCGAGGAAGAACAGGCGGGGCCATGCCCAGTGGATTCAGGCCCTTCCCAGGTATTTGAGGTGCTACGCTGTTCCGTAACTCCTGAGGGGTGCATTCGGGGCTGTGATTTGCGCAATGGCTTCCACTTGGAGCTAGTGGAGCTGGAGGACAGAGGGGGGCAGGAGTTTGAGTTTTTCCAAGAATCCAATGGCTGACACTCGTCCTGTTGCAGCTGACCTACCCGCTTGTGTCGTGCAATGGCGCACATTTTGTTGTTGAGTGCTTCCTCAAGCGTATCCGTAGGCTTACTGTGTTTTGCAAACTGGCGCAGCGCAGAGAGGTAGGTTTCCCTTGACCCTGGGGCAATGGCTCGTGCCGCGAGCTGGAGTGGTCTGTCGGACCATTCGTCGGATGAGATGGAAACAAATGTGCGTATGGCCACCAACACGATGGCCATGGACACTGTGACTCTACTTTCTTGTCCTCCGTCGCACCCCTACGCCTGATTTCCGAACTTGAGTCCCAACTCCCGATAGATTGCCTCCAGCTGCTGCTGGGTGTGGGCCATGGGTGCTGCGTTTGTGTTCTGTACATTGGGGGCTGGGGGTGCCCCTGGAAAAGCGGCTTAAGGCGGCTTGCTGTTGTGGTCCTTCCCCGCCCCCGTGCGCCCCCTGGAACATGTGCTGCTGGGGCGGGGCCAATTTCATATGGCAGGGGTGGGGGCTTCCCACCCCACCCCGCTTAGAAGGGGGGGGGTGCTTTTACGGGGGGGGGTTTGGGGTGGGGTGGGATGGCATACCTTAGCACTGTGTATTTGTGTGTTTTGAATTGCTGCTTGGTGCTTTTCAATTTCTTTGATGTGTACAAGGGCCAGGGCGCAGCACACCATATAATTTGGCCAACATTGCCCCCATCTATGTCATGTGCCATCCCATTCTTTTTGCAGCCCCATGACCCATGTCTGATGTTGTTGCAGTGATGATGAGAGTAGTGGCAGTAGCACCAGTGGCAGTAGCACCAGTAGCACCAGTAGTTGCGGTAGCAGCTCCAATTATGTCAACATCTGTGGTGGCTGATTTGGACCCAAAATGTGTGCATGAATGAAGCACTGCAGCAAGTTGCCCCTTTATTGCATGCTCCTCAGACCTCTGGCATTCAGCCAGGCTGATTTGCTGCCAAGTCGTGCGTGGTGCAGTTCTGTTAACGGGTGTTGTAATTGTTATATTATCGAGATGCTGACTATCAGCTCATGTTTCACATGTTTGCCCATCAAATACAATATCCCTTTAGACCAGTGGCAGTGAGGCACCGGTCGTTGGGATGTATGCAGTGCAGACAATGCGCATCACTGTTCTAGGCCTGTTGAATTTTGTATTGCTTCATTTCCTTCATTTCCTGTGGAGTTGCTTCCAGCTAAAAAGGAAGGAAGGGTGCATCGAAGGCAGGTGTGCCTATGCTTTGTAGGGGGCAACAATCAACGGTTTGAATAGGTTTTGAACAACAACCATCCAACCATCCAGATACCACCAAGAATAAACAATCACCATCTGGCTAGGCCAAAAATGCTATCACCTTCCATTTTCAATTTTGGGAGTCAAGGATTTGGTCCCATCCCACCCCACCCCGCTACAAAGAGGGGGGTGCCCTTAGAGGGGGGGGGGGGGCTTTTGGGGTGGGGTGGGATCCCCCCCCCCCTTGCCAAATGAAATTGGAGCTGGCCCTGTGCGCCTTGTGGCAGTGCCATTGGGCGGTATTGTTCCCAATGCGGCCCCCCACACAGGCACCATTGACTCGGCGGTTGCCCTACCATGTCAATGGGGGAGCCTTAAGCGCAGTGCGCGCGCAGTGCAACTATTTGGGCGTCTGGCCGTACTAGAGACCCATACTTTGTGATACTCGGGGCCCCTAGGGGCATCATGGTGGCCTGTAGCGTAGGTGTTGACTTCTGATTTTGTCCCCCTTTGTTGGGGACCCCCGAGAATGCAAGGGTGACGTAGCATTTCCGCCCTCTTTTGGCCCCCAACCTTCCGGTGCTATTGAGGAAACCGGGACAATCTTTGAATCCACGCTTTGTTGCGTGGTGCATCATGGTGACCCCTTTCGTGACACACTACGTCGATAGCATGCCCATTGCGTCCATAGGAGGCATCCTTTGTGATGTCTTGTTTAATCCTAAATACGCCGGTTGCGTATACAAAGTTACGGTTGCCATTGACAGCTTGGGCAACATCGTTTGGATTTGTCCGTTGGCCCCGGGGACATCGGCGGATGTTCTCATTTGGGATCGCGAAGTGCCGAAAAGGAGCAAGGGGCATTATATTGATTATAAGATTGGCTCCATGGATGGTGCATACAAGGGGCACCTCCATGTGGCATGGCCATTTATCGGTCGAAAGACGTTGACCGAGCGGCAAAAGGAGTACAACGATGTTCATGGTTTCTATAGGGCACGTATTGAGCACTTGTTTGCACGCATGTGGCACTGGGGCATCGTAAGGAACATATGGAGGGGATCCGGTACGAAGTTGCATGAGTACGGGCGTGTACTCTCGCATTTGCAGCAAATTTTGATTCGAAGATAGGTACAGTACCCTCCATATGGTCCGTGGGAACACGTACCTGCACATGTATGGACCGCACCTACACAGGAGGACAATGATGATGAGGATGTTGTGGGTGATGATGGGGATGTTTGTGCCCTTTGTTGCACCAAGTTTGACCCTGAAAAGATGTCCATGTGTGACAAGTGTGAATTGCAATATTGTACGGATTGCATTCACACGCACACATGTGACAGTGTGACATTTCTTTGATTCTGCAACTGTGTCATGTTGTGCACACAAGTTGCGTATTCTCAATGTGTACTTAGTTGACAATGGACCAGAAAGACAGTTGTGTGCTCTTGAGGGTGGCGACCAATGCGCTGTTCATGGCTTTTCCAGATGTGCATGATGTGTGTTATGTGAAGGGAAGGTGGTTTGCAACTTTCTTGAGCTGGGGCCGTTTGGGTCACCTAATTCTAAGGGCGTTTCCAAGGGGTGTGCTTGGGGGCTCTTCGGGGGGAACATAGTCTAAAAGTAGCGCGCAGTGCGCGCACAGTGCAAAGATTCCCCCAAAAGCCACCCCCTTTGGAGGAGACAAGAATTGTTGCCCCATCATCTGGACCCTCCCCCCTCGGCGTTGGTTTGCGAGTGGGCAGTTGGTGGCCCAGTGTCCCGGCCCGCCACACTTAAAGCAGTTCCCTTGGGGGGGAGCCTTAAGAGCAGTGCGCGCGCAGTGCAACTATTTGGGCGTCTGGCCGTACTGGAGAGCCATACTTTGAGATACCAGGGGCCCCTAGGGGCATCCTGGTGACCCCTGGTGGGGGTTTGACTTCTGATTTTGTCCCCCTTTGTTTGGGGATCCCCAAGACTGCAGGGGTGACGTAGCATTTCCGCCCTCTTTTGGGCCCCAACCTTCCGGTGCTATAGAGGAAACAATGTTTGAATCCACGCGGGTGTTCTCATTTGGGATCGCGAAGGGCAAAAGGAGCAAGGGGCATTATACGGATTATGAGATTGGCTCCATGGATGGTGCATACAAGGGGCGCCTCCATGTGGCATGGCCATTTATCGGTCGAAAGACGTCGACCGAGCGGCAAAAGGAGTACAATGATGTTCATGGTTTCTATAGGGCACGTATTGAGCACTTGTTTGCACGCATGTGGCACTGGGGCATCGTAAGGAACATATGGAGGGGATCCGGTACGAAGTTGCATGAGTACGGGCGTGTACTCTCGCATTTGCAGCAATTTTTGATTCGAAGATAGGTACAGTACCCTCCATATGGTCCGTGGGAACACGTACCTGCACATGTATGGACCGCACCTACACAGGAGGACAATGACGATGAGGATTAGTTGACAATGGAAAAGAAAGACAGTTGTGTGTTCTTGAGGGTGGCGACCAATGCGCTGTTCATGGCTTTTCCAGATGTGCATGATGTGTGTTATGTGAAGGGAAGGTAGTTTGCAACTTTCTTGAGCTGGGGCAGTTTGGGTCACCTAATTCTAAGGGCGTTTCCAAGGGGTGTGCTTGGGGGCTCTTCGGGGGGAACATAGTCTAAAAGTAGCGCGCAGTGCACGCGCAGTGCAAAGATTCCCCCTGGGTGTGGAAAAATCCGGGACCCCCCCCCCTGAAACTGTCCCCCTGTTTGTTGGGGTACCACTGGCATGCCGGTGAACTTGGGGTTCGCTGACTTCATGCCCTGCCTGTTGGCCCTAATTTCCTCGTTCACCACGTTCCAGATGAGAGTGGCCAGCTCCTCTTCTGCCCAGCCAGCGTTCTTATCCTTATATGCCTTCAAGCCCGTCAGGAGGCTTCCCATCTACGCATAGGGAAGCGGTTCGCCCAGCAGCTTGTTCAGCGCTTCTTCGTTTAGTGGTGGCACCATGATTCTTCGTAGCGATTCGTTCTCCACTTGAGCCGCTGCCCGTCGTGCGACCGGCTCATGAAACAATGTGACACTTGCTCCACTGGGGTTCGGGGCCATGTGGCCTGGCGACTCGGATGCATCTATGTTGGCTCCCACAACCTTCTACATACCTGAACTAGAATCGAAAGTGAACACTAGCGAGACCCTGAAGCTTCATGTTGAGTGTTTTCTGCCTGCTGGTGGCTTCAACTTTGTGGACGACCCTACCAAGGCCCTGATCATCATCGGGGGGTTGTGGTACCCTCGAGTAAGAAGACAGGTGAAGCGTTTAGGCAGCAGTTGGTGCTTGGGACACCTTGGCGTCCGGAGAAGTGGTTAAACTATGCAGGAATGCAACGGTTGGGCAATGGTTACCCTTGGACACATGCAAAGGATTTTTTGCCTTTGACCCATGATTTGGGCCAACAACGCTCATGTTGGGAATGGACAAACAGCATGAAGAGTCAGTCCAGGCGTTGGCACAGTGCTACGTCGAATCCCAATACACCTGCATGGGTTTTGGAAACAAAAAAGCGGTCATTTTGGCAAGAGCATAAAATTTGTCATGCCGAACTTTGCGGGAGAGCGCAACATGACCGAGTTTTGTGACAAACAGCGCCGTTACATCGCACAGCAAATGGTCCATTCTACGATTGCCTTCAGAGGTGGATCCGTCTTCTCACTTCGGGTGTTCTTTCATATGACGTCGTCGTCGCCGATGAAAGTGGTGTGGCACAAAACACGCGCGGCATACCAGCTTTTTGCAAACAGGCCCGGAGACGGCCGTTTGTCGGTCGAGCAGCAATATGTGACCAACCAACATGCCCGCGCTAAAGAGAATGGCAGCAAGACTCTCTCAGGTGTCAATATCGAATAATACACGGCGGTTGCCGCGACTGCATTCAACCAGCTGAAGGCTGGGATGTGGGAGGAATGTATCGCCCCACAGGTAAAAGTTGCCATTGTAGCGTACGTGTTTCGTATGCTCTTGAGCTTCCGTAAACGGTGGTCCAACGAGTTCAACATGTTTGGATGTGATTTTCTGGTTGACGACAATTTCAAGGCCCGCTGGTTGGAGTGCAATTATTGGGTCGGGTTTGCGCCCCTGTTTGGTGATCTTCTTTGACGAACAGTACCGCGTTGTCCTACATTACACAGCACACTGCAGCAACAAAACTGGGGACATGCCCCGCGCATTTCAAGAGAACTATGAGGTGCTGCTGGACGAGACAACGAGATACGCGTTCACATCGCCAGAGCATGCACGTTGCAGTTTGCTGCACGCTGGCTGAATTGGGGAAGGGCGGAGTTGGAACCTGAGCAGATCAAGTTGACCCGCTTTGTGGCAATGTAACACCGCCGGGACCGCGCTGAGATAGTTGCTTAGTGCTACTGATTGGAGTGCTTAAGGTGCTGTAGGGTGATGTCAGCCACCCAAACACCAGAGCCCCCCCTAAACTAGACCTTTTTGTCCAGTGCATTCATCAGCCATCCGGTGACTTACAGGGCCGGTAAGTCGCCCACCCTAGGGCCATCTACCTCACCTCTGACGTTTGTAGGGCGCCGTGAAATACCCTTGCAACCCCCCCCCCCCCCGGGTGGAGACCGTCACTTGGCAACCGTCTCCCCCACCCCCCGTCGCGCGTTATGGGGGGAGATTTCAAGGGGGTGGGAGGGTAGGGGGGGGACAACCACAATGTGCACACTGGAGTGTGGCAGGTGCTGCAGGGCCATACAGAGCAGGGAAAGAGTGCCTAGTCCAGGGGGAAAGCTCACCCTGACCGCAGCCTTGTAACCCCCAGTATGAATGGACATCACTCCCGTACTCAGCGTTATTGGGTATGGATCCCCGCCGCCCTAGTCCGAGCTATTTTTTTTAGATGCAAAATCTTACCGAGTCCGGTGGCCAGATGGCCTGAACTCAGTCTGGTGTCAGCAACAAACGAAAAACACCCCAAGGTATGGTTTCTGACGTCTAACCCCTTGCAAAATCATCATTTTAGGACTAAAGATGACCCCCCAATGATTTTTTGGATTTTGACCCACGTTACGCCCCCGCACCTGGGTACCCCCTTTTTTGGGGGGGGGGTCAAAACTCCTTTGCGTATTGTGACCGCTGTGTGTGTATTTGGACCTTGGTCCTGAATAACTTTTTCCTTGTATATGAACCCACTAACCCATGGCAGGGGTCCCGAGTCCCAACTCCGGGTACCCGCAGTCGCCCCCCCCCCCCCCCCATATGGCCCCTTGCTAGTGAGGACTTAGCCGTTTTCACGCTGGGTAGGCTGTTTAGTGATGGCTGAAAAATTTTCAAAATTCGATTTTTTATGAATCCCTTCTGTTGCCCCTACGATGGGTTTGGGTGATCATTTGGTGACAATACGGGTACTTGAGCACCCATGGGGACCCACGTATTGGCTGCTACGCCTATGTAGCCCGTGCCATGGCCCCCCCCAAAGCCCCAAAGTTGCTGTTGCGTAGGCTGTTTAGTAACACTTGAACAATCTTCAAAATTCGACTTTCTTCGAAACCCTTCTGATGCCCCTAGGATGGTTTGGGTGATCATTTGGTGACAATACGGGGACTTGAGCACCAATGGGGACCCATGTAGTGGCCGCTGGAGCCATGTAGCCCAAGCCATGGGCCCTCCAAAAGCCTCAAATTTGCTGTTTGTTGGTGGGTCAGTGACATTTGGTGTGCGCACAAACTCCACCCTCTACATCTCAAAAATGGAAAATTTTCAAATTTTTTTTGATGTTCTGACCATTCACAATGATGAAATATCCTATGTAAAGCATGATTTAGACCCTTTTTGTGTGTTTTTCACCCTATTTTGGTGTTTTTTTTTTCGGGGGTGGCTCCCAAGGGGGCTGGGGCACAACCTGCTTATGCAGTTTTCCAGCCTGGGCAGCTCAAAAATGCAAATTTTTGAAACTGATTGTTTTTTTATATTCTGACCATCCAAAATTATCAAATATCCCACGTAAAGCATATTTTAGACGCTCTTTATGTGGGGTTCTGGTTCTGGTTCTGGTGCACCAGGGCCATCTCCTGGTAAGGCAGTGACGGGCTCGGCGGCCCTGAGCGTTCTCCCGCGACCGCCAACCGCTCCGTTGCCGGTTCTGGCACTGCGCGCACGGCGTGGGGTTCCGGCGTGGGTTCAGGTCTCGGGTGTGTCTCCTCGTTGTTGGGTGCCCCTGGGAGCCCTGCACTGCGCGCACCCCGTGTGTACTCCCTTGCGACCACTGGTCTCCCCAGCCCCCGCGCCCTGCATCATTCGCCCGAATGCGGTCAGACCACACGGATCCTCCGCCCATGGGCCTAGTTTTAGATTGTGCCAACCGAAGAGGAATCTTAACGCACCAGACAAGGGGCAACACGACAGTGCACGGGACTCAATCAATTCAGTTGAGGCATGGAATAGTTATGGTCTGCCACTAGAACCCACCCCAACCCCGCGGACACTACGTGCCATACGGATGCTGGACTCGTGCTGCAGCCGCACAGTACCACAGACCTCCTAGACTGCCGTGGGTACTGAAGCATGCACTGATTGTCCGTGCACACAAACAACACATAGTCAAGCGGCGACGGGTCTCGAAACACACGGGACGGCAGACTGACATGATAACGTGCACGGTAGGCCACGACCAACCGTGGATCACGCCTCACAACCCATGCCATGACCATCTGAAGCTGAAACAAGACTGGGGCACTGACCAGACCATTTTCCACAAAGGGAGACAAGCTCAAGTCAGGCACAACACTACATGCGTGAGGCTCAGAGCGATGTACCCCCTCGTGCATTCGCTGCAGCACCAGTTTAGACAGTTGCTGACGCACCAGAGCAGACAAATAGCCTGGGGACCGCGAAGAGGGCTGGGAAACCCACAGAAGACCCGAAACCGTAATGACAACCACCTGTTGACCCGGAAGCCGACAAAGAGCAGCCTTGCGCACCGCAAACAGAGCATCAACCTCAACCGCAATCCACACCACAACCTCGGATTTGCATAGCTGCAGGACAGTGTCCCAGGAAGCTAGCACATTATAATCCAATTCGCGTGACATGAACTCTGCTACAGCAACCACAGTCCTGCACTGCCTGTCATACAACTCCACACAGGCCCCCACATGAGTTTGCTCGTTACCATGGTACAGGCCACAGTACCTACAGTCAGGAACATCAAAGAAAACCCTCGCCAGAAATTGCATAGTGCGAAGGTGATTTGCCTGCCGGTGCTGTGAAAGAGTAACTCCGGTGTCATGACAAACACGACCCCAGGTAGACATATCAAATCCATGTTCCTGCACCCACCTCCCCAAAGCTGACTGCTGCCCCAGAGTAGAGTCATACAGCTTGTCCATAAAAGCATTCAGTTTAAACACTACAGACCCTTGATAGCAAACAGGGCTCGGAGGATCCTCAAGAACACCCAGCAGAGCACCCCAAGGAATAGGATATCGATCCGGGTCTTCCAAACCACGAGTGGCCGCAGCATCAGCTTGCCTCTGCCAACTAGCCGCTACACCCGTGTCACCCGAATCGTGCTGTGCTGGAAGCCACAACTCGATAACAGACTGCATTACAGGCTGACGAAATACCCATTTGGCCAGCCTATCAAACCACGTGGCTGTGCGAATCCACCTGTCAAAATAGCATGTCTGTACTGCAGCATTGTCACAGAGCAAACACACGCTACCTTTAAACCCTGCTCTCGCAAGTATCCACAAAGCAATGATCTTCGCTAGCCACTCCAAAACAGTTGACGACCCTGCAGCACAGCGAATCCCCAGCACTATCCTGTGTTGTACCCGGCCTCCCCCAGAAAAAATGATCCCCAGACCACCCCGCTCAAGAATAGCGTTGCTGTCACCCATTTCGTGACCAGCATCAGTGGTAACAAACAGAACAGAAGCACGCACCAGACACAGGGGCAAATCCAGATCCACGACAGGAAAGACATGAGGAGGCCTCTCAGAGCTAATGGAGTATTTCGCACACAAACGACGAAACACACTGCCATCGTCGTTACGACCCGGTAGAGGACACCGCAGCTGCTCCCGAAGTACTGAGCGTGTCAACACACTACGGCAGTCCAGAGCCGAAAGAAATCCAGACAGAAAATTGAGCTCACTCCGTACCGGAAGCCACACCGACCCCCAACCCCCATAAGAAATAGGAGTATGCATGATGTCGACCGCTAGATCACGGGGGAGAAGAAGCAGACTGCGAAATATGTCATTCACTGGAACCTGCAGGGTTTCAGACACAGAGTGAGGCAGAGCAGACCCTTTGGCTACAGAATCCAAAATGGCAATCAAGTAGGCCATGACTGCTCGTAATGCCAGCAAGAGATTCGGTTGAAACCGACGAACAAAGGAGCGTAGAGTCCTGCTCCGCTTCATAAACTTAGTGAAAAGGACAGATGAGACCGATAGCGGTTCCAAAGTAATCCCCACTATCACAGGCACCTCGTCAGAGGCTGACACGGGAGTGCCGTGCACATCCAAAACCCCTGGCACCCGCCTAACCGCCCCATCAGGCTGCAACCGGAGAATGGTATAAGCCATCTTAGCTTTGTTGCTAGGGGCACAAGCGTCTCCGGACAGAACATGCGCAATTGTGGCTACACGGGAGGCTTCAGCGGCTGTGCGTCCAAACCAGCGCCGATCATCAGAGAAAGTAAATTCAAAAAGAGGAACACCAGACCGTAGCCACCAGCCCTCTCCTAACGTCTGAAGACATCTAGACCTCAGAATTCCAAGATCTGTAAATGCTGTGGCCGCGAGTGTGCATCCCTGCGCAAATCCCAATTCAGGAGTAACAGGGGGGGCCAATCCACAGACAGTCCAAAGACGAACCTGCTGTCTCCCGTAAAAGTTCTTTGCCCATTCCCCATAGGAACATTGACCAGGCCATACCTTAGAAAAGACGGCTACATCCTCACGAACCGGCATATCAAAAGCCCCTGACTCATCCCCATCAACAATGTGACATTCACCTGTTTCTATGAGCGAAAGCCCAACCGTGGCACGCGCAGACAAAGCCATGAAAGCAGGACACAGCTCCTTTCTATACGAAAACAGACCCGCACACCATGTACCCATAGCCTCCCCTCGTGTGACCACATCATCATGGACAACACCAGCAAAGAGCCTGCTGAAACTCGATCCCATCTTTATGGGGCGATAGGAATTGAAAAGGAACGAGGCACCTCCCTTCACTATCCCCATCTGAAGAACCACATTTGATAGAGCCTCCTCGTAAAGAGTAAGCAACTTCGAGTAACTCAAGAGTGTAGACTCGGCACAAGCTGGCAAAGCCTGGAGCAATGAAAATGGCACATCATCAAGTGAGGCTGCATCAGAGCCACCACGATCCAGACCCCTCCTAATTGCTGCTGCAGTAAACAGAGGGGCTTTAGGCAGAGATTGAATACCAAACAAATATCGCTGTCTATCCAGAGACCATATGCCATCTCGTATCTGACGAAACAGGATAGCATACGGTAAGTCATCTACAGCACAGAGAGCATCATGAGGTTTGGCGTTATAAAGCAAAACAGGAAGATTCATGCATTCACCCTTTGATAAATGATAGAACCGAAGTTGCTGTTGCGCAGCACAAAGCATCACTGATGCTTCAGAACCACGAGAATCCTGAACTAAGTTGGGGTAAGGCTGAGGCATACTTCTTCTAAGACGCATCGCAGAAGTCGTGTGTGCAGTAATTGAAACCTGATTCAAGATATCCTGAGTTAGTTTCAGTCCCCGTGCGAACAAATGATCTTGAATCTCAATTTTCCATGAGGATACCTCAGCACGACCAACATGTTTACGAGCCAACTGTCGACCCTTTTTCATTAAACCTTCTGCGCTACGACGCAAAGACTGAGAAAACAAGAACCGATCAGCAAGAGTCCAATAGGCAAAAATCCAGTCATCAGGGGGCGCCGAAATTTGACTCATCCACCACCAAAATACAGCCACCAGGCAAGCCAGAGAACTGCGAACCTCAGGCGTGGTAATCCTGTGCTTGTAGCGCTTTTGAAAGGATGACAGCGAGCCTTGAAGACCACCCACATCAGCCACCAGGACTCCGTGAGTGCAGACCCCTGGGTAAACATGGAAATCCTCCACAGACAGGTGATTGGAAACTAATATGTAATCGATCTCGTACTTAGTTACTCCTGTAGAAGAGTGGACTATGTTGGTAAACTGACCGGGTAGATAATCCAGCTTCAGGTGACTCAGTGCCCCACCCTTGGCCAGCTGACGAGCTATGCAATTAGATGCAGTGCGAGGGACATTGAAATCGCCCAGACAGATTCCCGCAGTGGGTCGAACTTTCTGAAAGACAGCCCCAATCTCAATCAACACATCTTCTTTTTGAGTCGCATTAAATTCAGGATCGATGTGAACATTAGTATATAACACCACTTCCCCAGTGCCGTGTTGAACTAATACAGCCAACCAACTGCGTGCATCAAACAGCACTTGAGTGTATGACGGCTTGAAGTCGTTCGGAGCAAACAGTCGTCTATGAAACAGAAAACACAGGCCGCACCCAGGACCAACAACGACACCAGCAATCGCCACATAAGCTTTTAACGGCACTTCATCCTTTAATGAGACGTCCCATAGTTCTTGGATTGCTACCACATCAGGATCATGAATTAGAACGACACTCAATAGTGCTGCAATATTGGCAGCAGTACCTCCACAGTTCACAGACACAACTCTCATTGGCCCTGGTTGTGGAGATGTGGATGGTTGAAAGACTAATGCCTGAAATTGAGCTGACCAACCGGAGTCTGGAGAACAAGTGTTCATTTCCTGGACCGGTGTACAGGTGGCTTTGGCTGTCGAAGTGATGGGAATTACATGACCCAGAGAGACCCCATGGACAGTAACACAGGACCGATTGGCAAGAGATCTAAGAGCAAAGGTTTTACCTCGGGGCTGACAAATGCAAAGTGCCCGCACACACACTCCATGGAACAAAGACAGACAGAAGACCTCATTGACAACAGGACGCCCGCAGGAGGTACAGAGAGACGGACAGGCAAGCGAAATCCGATCAGTGGAGGGGGCTGACACAGGCATAAAGCCTGTACCCTGCGCCACTGATGTCAACCGTGTGCAGAACACAAGACACTGGTTGGCGTGCAAAATAGGAGGAGACACTGCAATGTCCTTTTGCCTGAGTTTGTAAAGAAATCGCCGCTGCACTTCAATAGCCCATACCCGCAAGGTACCAAAAAGCATATGTAACTCCTCAACAGAAAAATGTCGCAGGACAGTTGATACTGCAGATGGTACCCACGCGGGTAGGGCTGTTCTATGGGGAGTGGAGGAGGCAACAGGTAGATACACATATGAAGGCTGGCCACAGACGGGACACCCTTCGCAGTGCAGAAAACCCATAATAGTTCCACATTCCCAGCAGGTCTTCATTTGTTCACATACTGGAGGCTCCACCTTTGAGCAGTCAGTGGCAGAGGAAGGGGTAAGTTCATAAGAAATCAGCAACTGGAGCAGTTCACTCAGACGTTTTCGAGGATAGACCGCGATGCATTGATACAGCACCCACTGTGCTTCACTATGAACCAGGAAACCCGTGGGCAAGATTGGAGTTC
Organism: Eutreptiella sp. 'Long Island Sound 2002'; assembly: GCA_964036045.1. Lineage (NCBI taxonomy): Eukaryota > Euglenozoa > Euglenophyceae > Eutreptiales > Eutreptiaceae > Eutreptiella > Eutreptiella sp. 'Long Island Sound 2002'. Next base: position 27,680,911 of record OZ038392.1, on the reverse strand, counting down.
ACAACCATTGACGCTGATGTTGAAACTGAGGAAGTGCATGATCTGCCCCTGCAGCAGGAGGCATGTTCCTAGGGTCCACATACACTGCAGGCCGTTGATACCCGCTTCCTGAATCTTTAGACGACGCACCATGACCGGAAGAGGACGAGTACCATTGCCACTGTCCTGCGTTGTCATAATATCCTGACGACTGTTGATGGGCGGGTGGTGCATACCATTGATCATACTCCCATCCATAATCTGAGGGGGCCCCGGAACCTTTCCCTTGAACACCCTTACCCCAGTTGGATTGTTTGGCTGGTGGGCCGACCTGATTAGATTCTTCGCGAGTTCTCAGGGCTCCTATATGCCGATAGGGTTCCCCAAGATGATCGTGAGACCTAGCACGCAAATTAAAACCAGACTGGGTGCGCCATTCCATGGCATGCTCACCTTTGAAAACTTTTTCAATGGTCGCCTTTGACAGAGTCAAATGATAAAAACCACGAGATGTATGAGCTTCAGTGAGTCCCGCATGAACTCCAAAAATATCATGCACAGCTTTGTTATACCGAGCAGGAGAGATAGAGGAGGTCAAACCGTGTAGTCTAATTACTGCAGAATCTTTCACGGAAGGCACAGAAACTGCTTCATAAGTGTCCTCGGGAAGCAGGGATGTCACACCAGACGCAACAGGAGCTGCCGACTCTTGTGGTTTACCCGGCGGCTCTGATTTAGAGTGCCCCCCCCCAGCGACAAACGATTCCACGAGAGAATCAGAAATACCATCATCGTGTTCCTCACCATGAACTGAGTCAAGGGCACATGCATTATTTAGAGCTCTCAGAAACATTCTAAGATGCAGAGAACTCACAGCCTTCCTGGCAATCAAAGCTACAGCTCGTCTTAAAGATTTGAAGTCAGAAGCTGCTTCCAAAGGAGTGATATCCAGACCATCTGGAGCTTCAGACAACAGAGAGAAAACAATTGCATGGCAATCAGAGTCGTCTTTGAGCTCCTTCAGAATTTCCCCAGCCTTCATCAAAAATGATTGTTTGTCGGCGGGACGAATAGTAGATGGGACAGATTGAACACACAGGTCGTTCCACTTCGTGATATCCGGTAGTAGAGACTTTTGCACGACAGGATTCTGCTTGGCTAGGATCATCTTGAGAGAAGTGTGCAGCTGTGCAGGCATCCGAACTGAAGATAGAGCACCAGCCAGTCTGCTATCAACATGATGACCTAAAAGCAAGGCCTTTAACGATTTGCTCGCCGTGGATACCACACTTTCCGGGTAAAATTGCACATCCTCAAGAATTTTAATGTACGGGTCTTCGCTCACTGAACTAGACAGACTGGGCTCCAGCATGCTCTGCCATAGTGGTATAGTCGGTTCTCGAGATCCTCCGGAAGCGTCTGTTGAATTTCTGAGATCATGGACAGGTGGGGAATCAGCAAGCAAAGGAGGATCAGCCTTGAATCGATCCTTGAGAAGAGACTTGATTAGCCCAGTCCAGTCCCCAGATTTCAAAGGGCAGTTCTCCAGATACGTGCAGTCCGGGTCGACTTGAATTTGAAATGACGGCTGAAGAGATTTCCGTTTGGCCCACTGAGAGTACAAAGCATACCATAACAGCACCTGGGCCAGAGGCTTGACCTTCAGAGGTTGTGTTCCTGACACTGCTGACAAAAAATCATCCAGCGACATGTTTGCAACAAAGCGTTGCACATTAGAATCGAGAATCTGATCAGAGACTTGCGCTTGCCACAAAATGCGATCAGTATTTGACCATTTAGTAAATTCAGACCGAAGTTCAACCAGGTAGTCGGACCAAGTGATGACCAGACACGGAGGAGCACTCACCCTGTAGGTCACGATGGAACATGCTGGAAGCTGCCCGGCGAACATGGGAATGCCAACCGCTGGAGAGGTAAATACAGCCGAGCTATAAGGAACGTGGTGAACATCCTTTTTGGATTGATAGAGTCGAACCGAAGCCTGAAGCTCTCCCGAATGTGCTGATTTGCCTATGGATAAAGCCGGATATACGTGCTGAGGTAGTACGACTCGTGACTTCATTTCGGCTGTCAAATCGTCGTATTCACTCATCGCTCAACTACAAAGTGTCAAAAGCTGTTGAAATTTGACAGTCAAAGTGTCACAGGACATTACATGCATGGAAGAGGCACCAGACACAACGTGTACAAACAGCAACCCACAGCTACTGCCAGAACTCTTCGGAGCTTTAGTAACTTTGTTGTCTTTCCTGCTCGACTGAATTTAACTCGACGCTTTCGCTAGCCCGATTGCGGTCAGACCATTCGGATCCTCCGCCCATGGGCCTAAACGCGCACAGTTGCGAACCGATAACCGCATAACAGCCAACCGATGACACTCAGGATAGCTGAAGTGCAAACCGCAAAAGTTCAGATAGTCCCTGCGAGTCACAGGCGAGGAAATTAGTCAAGCAGAGAATTCACCGAATCTGCATAGTTCAACGTTCATTTGCGCTAATTACAGATTCAACGAGGTCTTCTTTGATCAGAGCTTTTCATATGTGTCTGGGGGACCCGTGCGCGTGACCGGCCTGGGTGCAGAGACTGCACGCTTGAACACACTTGGTGGGCAGTGGTGCGTCTGCCTCATCCGGATAGCACCGTCCCCGGGAGGGGTATCCGCAACAGCGTGTCCCGGTGGTGGGAGCCGACATAGGCCCATCCGACTCGACGCTCTTTATGTGGGGGGGGGGGGGTTGAGGAACAGGGCACCTGGGCCGCACAGAAAAACAGTGAGGCAGGCTATGGACGGCCTGTCGACAGAGGTGTGTGGACAGCAAAAACAGCCAAACGACCCCGGCAACAACCAGCACATCCTCAATACGCCAATTATTGGGCGCCGCTGACACGCAAACGGCACACCATGCCACATTCAACACAGTCCCAACACACCAACTACTGGGCTCTGCGAACGCGGAAATGACACCAGCAAGAGCACCGGCCGCAGCGGCCGACAGAAAGCAGCGACCCGACGCAACATGCGAAGGGAAGAACGGGTGACCGTCCAGGGCCCCGTAAAGGAGCAACAACCCGACGGAATGTCACACAGGGGGGTCCCAAGGGGGCTGGGGCACAACCTACTTATGTAGTTTTCCAGCACTTTCCAGCTCAAAAATGGAAATTTCCGAAACTGATTTGACATTCTAACCATCCACAATGATCAAATATCCTATGTAAAGCATGTTTTAGACCCTATTCATGTGCTTTTCATCCTATTTGGGTGTTTGGACGGGGGCAAGGGGCTGGGGCCACTCTCGGCAGCTCAAAAATGGAATTTTTCAAAACTGATTTTTTTGATGTTCTGACCATGCATAATGATCAAATATCCTATGTAAAGCATGCTTTAGACCCCCCTATATGTGTTTTTCACCCTATTTGGCTGTTGGAGGGGGGATGGGGGTTTTCTGAATGACTTCGTGACTAGCAAACTGATTGACTGACTGCGCTCCCTCCCTCTTCAAGGTGTCTTGCCGATAGGCAATAGAATTTTCTTTGACACGCACTGGCTGCTGGAAAAGATGGATGGTCATACGCAAAATGTGCATCTCAAATATAATGCTGAAGAGTCTAAGTTTTGGTCTGCATTGGAAATAACTTCCTAACGTCTTGATAGGCCTTAGCAGCAACCCACAGAAACTCCAAGCAGAAAAGTTCAGTAACCCAATCTCAGTGCTGAGACCCCTAGACTACTGTACATTGCACCAAACTCCTCCGTGGTTTGCAAGGCTCCACATCCAGAAGCTGGTATAGATTCTGCTTGAGTTTTGGTCCTCTCCATGATATTTTGTACCAAGGAAAGGGAGTGGTGAACAGCGAAGCCCTCCTTACACCGAGCGACACGTACGAGCGCTCAATGCTTCTGAGCCTCACCCTGTCTCCATGTAGAAAAGGAAATTTGACACTCATGGCGTCGACTTTGGCAATGTGCACGTCAGCACGCACGCTGCTACTTCGCCGCGATAGTGTACATGAGTACACAGTGTGCATGGAGTACATAGTGTGCATGTACTCTCATTTGCGAATGCAGCCCTTTGCTTATGCTGTCTGCGTTCTTCTGAACGCGTTTGGTCATCTTTGCATGCGTTTTGCATTTTAGCCAATGAATTCCCCTCCTGCACCACTGCCCCCGAAGATTTGCTGCTAGTCGCGGCAGTTGGGGCCAAGTGGAGCTGGGCTGTTGCAGGACACATTGGTTATGTCGCTGAACATAGTTTGATGTGTTTGCTCTACTTTTTGCACGGCAGTGGACAGCATTCGAGGTCGATTTGGACAAATCTATGCCGTTTTACAGCGAAGTATGGCCCTAAACAAACTTTTAAGGTTGATGCAGCAACGCCTCACAACTATTCTGTGATTGCGGCCTGATTTTCTACTTGGCACTGGATGAAGCTGTTGTTAGGTAATTCCGACTGAGAAACGTATTTTGAAACCGTGATTTGATTGAGAAGTATTTGTAGTTCGAAAGAATAAATGAAGCAAACATCCGGATTACATTTCGGCATGTTCCCAACAATCGAACCTTTACATGTACAACCCCAACAAGAAGATGGCCGAAAAGACAGCTTCAGCCTGGTAACCAAATCCCACCCCCACCAAATGGGACAGCCGTGAGGATGGTAGGTTGCAATATACGTGTTGGACTGGATTGGTTGAAAGAGGTCTAAGCATCCATCTCGCCTCCTAGCCTCTGACTCCAATACCGAAGTCTTGGGGGGGAGGTGACCAGGGGGTGACCTTACTACTGCCCTACTAAGGAATGTTTTTCGGAGGGGCCGTCTCATCATTCTGGTAAATCACAAGGAAGTGCATGTGGCCGTGAGCACCATGGCTGGTGCATCCCAACGAAATGGTGCACCTCCGGGTCGACAATAGGGTGGCCATGTAAAGCGTGGCAAATGTCCAGGAAGGGGAACCAGGCCACAAGGTTAGGGGATTTAATTTAGACTACTTGATTGCGTTTAATTCAGACTACTAGATGCTTCGCACCCTCTTAAACGGGGGCAGCATTGCCCAGACCGAATTGCTAATTGGTGTTGATGAGTAGGTTTGGTTGAATGTTGTGACTTGCAGTGCTTAAGATTCCGTTTGAAGAACTCAATGAAATCCGGCACAAACTGCTGCAGGGAAACTGAGTCACAGGAGGACACAGATCTGCTGACAATCACCCACGGCTGCAGAATCCCGATGAAAAGAACGGTGTTGTCTTTCCAACTCGCCCTAGTGACGTTTCGTCATGAGTGCTTGCATGCATATGGGAGTAACCAGACTTCCCACTGCATAACCTGGTATCAGACTCACACAATCCTCACTACGTGTCAGATCTGTTACCACGCCATTGTGGGAGCATCGTAGCACTGGACAGCTCTGAACCTTGATCCCGAGACGTTTTCTCGAGTACTGTGAAGTGAGCGGGCTACGCCAGCTCATCTTAGTCTGAACCCAAAACAGAATATGGGAGTAACCAGGGTTCATCACCTTCGTGCCTTTGCAGAATCACTCTCAGCCTTGTCGGTTTGGCTGCTGTAACAGCATAAAGCCCCCTCGTGGCTTTGTGCCAGCCCATTGCGCCCCAATGGTAGGGCTGAAGTGTACGCCAGCGATAGCACCCACCCTTGCGAAGTCGGCGGCAGATAGTCACGAAAAACAATAGACACTCACAAAGTTTCCAACTCGTGACCGAAGGTCCACCAAGTGTCCGCCAAGCGTTCACAAAGTAGGTCACGGGTCAGCGGTCCTCAAACTGCAATTTTAGATTGGCTCCTGGGGGCGTTTCGTCATTCACCATTCGTCATCTCAGCCCTGTCCCTTTGCATGAGGCATGGCCAGTCCGGCAAACCAGACGACGCTTTTGCGGTGGGCGCAGGGGACGGCGGCCAGTCCACCCGCTACGAAGAACAAGCGTGAAGCGGCTGCGACGGAGGGGAAGACGGAGGAGCGCGCGCGCAAGCGACAGAAGGCGAGCCCGGCAGCGGAACCGGCGACCAGCCCGGCCCCGCAGGCCAGCGCGGCCCCAGACGGCCCACGGGTTGCGCTGTGCGTCGCGTCCTGGAACACCGATGGCCTCGACGGGCACCTCTGCGCTGACCGCGCGGGCGAAGTGTGCTCCATTTTGCTGGAGGAGACCCCGGCGTGGGACGTGGTCTTCCTGCAGGAAGTGGTGCCAAAGACTGCGCGGGTGTTCGTGGGGAGGCTCAAGGCCAGCGGTTACTCATGTGTCACTGAAGTGCCGTCCGCGGAGTACTTCACGCTGATGTTCGTCCGAGAAGGCGCGCAGGCCGTGAAGGTGGTCCACGCAAAGCGGGTGCCGTTTGGAAGGTCTGCCATGGGGCGGGACCTGATCGAGGCGTGGGTTGATGTTGCAGGGCACCAGATTCGGCTGATGACGTCGCACTTTGAGAGTTGCAGAGAGGGGGCGGAGGAGAGGCAGAGGCAGCTCGGCGTTGTTGTGGAGAAGCTGCAGCAGCCTCTGCCGGCTATATTTGCCGGGGACACGAATCTGCGGGAGGCGGAAGCGCAGGCGGAGAAGAGGCTGGCGCGGATGACGGACGCGTGGGTCGCCTGCGGACGCGACAAGAGTGCACAGTTCACGTGGGACCTGCAGAAGAACCACAACAAGGAGATGCCCTGTCAGTCCCAACCGCGTGCACGATACGACAGGCTCTGGGTGAATGAGAAGTTTGAGGTCCAAGACTTCAGGTTGTTGGGGACGGACAAAATGGCCGAGGGGTGCCACCCGAGTGATCATTTTGGTATCAGCGCGTGCATTAGGCTGAAGGACTGAGTGAGGACAGCGTGGCACAGTCCCTGCGGTGCCAGGGAACGTCACCCCTTGCCCCGGCACCACCACTGCCGCATTGGTGGCCGCTGTCGGCTGTGCACAGGCACGCAGTGTGTGCTTGTGCGGGGAGTGATCTCGACGAGGGGATGTGACGCGGCCAACGTGGCTCGTGCGTGCGTGCGTGCGTGCGGGCATGCGTGTGTGTGTGTGTGTGTGTGTGTGTGGTGGGGGTGTGGGTGTGGGTGTGTGTGTGTGAGTGTGTGCACTCCTCAGTGTGGCAGCGTGGTGCCAGGTGGCAATACTCAGTGGTTACTCACGACGGGACACTAGGCTCGGATCATAATTACACAAGGACAGTGGCATACATGCACCAAGTGGTGCTTAAAAATCCCCAACCCCGCTGTTGCCACCTTCATCAAGCGCTGCAATGGGTTAAACGCCACGCAGTGTGGGCACACCACTCCTATGCCTCATGGCGCCTCCCCCATCATGTATCCGTTGATGGTGCAACAGGAGACTGGTGCACCGACCACGCCACCCTCTTCCAACATTGGATGGACATTGTGCCAGCATGGCATGTGTGTGTGTGTGACACTGCGCTGGCGCGGTGCTCCAATCTCAGTAGAAACATAAACCCCAATGTTCCCATCCGCCCTTTCCCCATGCAGTAGTGATTATAGGGACCAGCCTGACTCCCCTCTTGGCAGCTCGACTCGCTCGCCTCCTACCCCTCCCCCCAAACGCCCCAGACACCGCAGCCGGGGATGGAGCCAGAGCCCACCGCTACGGTACTCACTGTGCCGCGGTGATGGCGCCTACCTCGTGCTGCCCAACAGGTGGACCCCCCAAGGGGCGAGAGGGTCGGGTCTTTCCCCATTCTCAGCGACCATGCAGTAGTAATTATAGGGACCAGCCTGACTCCCCTCCTGTTAAGATGCGGACAGTGCGCGCAGTTGGCTCTGAAATGATACTACCGTTGATGCACACTGTACTCCTGTGTACCGTCGGGAAAAGCCATGCTAGTCAGAACGTCGTGCATGTTTCCCCAGTCACCAATTCCCCGAGCAGTCAACGCCGTTCCTCTGCCACGCAGGGAGCACAAAATGGTTGGGGACGGGGCGAGGGGTTACGATTTCAGAGGGGCAGGGGGCACATCAGCACACACACCTGGATTCGCGCACGCACAACGCACGCACGCATGCACGCACGCACACACACACACACACACACACACACAGCGTGAGGTGACCAAAGAACCAAGCACAAACCCACTGTGGATCGACAGGCAGGCAGGGCAGGGCACTGGTCGTCAACAACTCGTCAGGCCAATCAAAACAAAGCAGTCATGGTTGTTTGAAGGCTAGGCGCCTTTCTGATGTGACACGGAATACCTTTTCCTGTACTATACCTTGTACATAGGCCTTAATAAAGAAGGGGGTGGGGGTTGTTCCTGCTGTCCTTCCTGGCATTAGAAATAGCTCATCCCGACTTTATGACATTCCCCCGACGACGGTACTTTGTGGGACAAGTCGTAGCATTCGACAGCACTCACCGTTAATTCCAGGCGTTTGCTGAAGTCGGTCACACGGCTGCAGTTGAGGAAAGCTGCGTTGCTGCACCCGGCAGGTTCCGATGGCCATTCTGGTGCATGCTAACCGCCCGCAAAATTGTCATTTCTGTTGTGGAACCTGTGCAGATCTGAGGGGATCATGGGGCGCAGGTGGTTTGTCCGCATTTGGTAAATGCAAGTTCTGCGGTATGGTGCTGTAATTTATGACCAGTCCACACCCAAGCTGAGCAGTCTCCGATTCCAGGTGTTGTGGGAAGGATGGTGGGCAGGCCATTGTGTCGCCAAGACAGATTGCGACTGGTGCTCAGCAGTGTATGGGCATTATGTTTGATGCCATGCCAACGTTCCGAGTGGCCGGAAACCTTTGCATTTCCATTCTCCAGCCCATTTGCATTCCTCAATATTGCTGGTTGTGGTTGATCCACACTTGGATTACTGTGGCAATACAATCTGTCTCTCAAATGCACTGTATATACTGCATTCAGCTGTGGCTGCAGCACATGGCTGAGTATTTGTGAATCCTGTGCTTTCGGCAGTGGTTTTATGTGGGACCTCGATGTCTATTCCACCGACGAACGTTGAGCTCTGTCTTTGAGATTGCCGTGTTTCCGCTATACGAAGAGCCAGTCCGTGCATGTTGGACATAGAGGGCCCGCAGTTATGGGATGTTGTAGCATCATCGAAGATTTATGCTTCCAGCTGATTTGAAAACGAGTCACATGTCAGGCACTTCTGTTTCTACTTTCTGGGGCCAAAACATGGCAACAAACTGGAGAACATCCCACACGTGTATTGCGAATATTTTCCTCCATCCCTCTTATCATATGCTGAGAGCAGGGCTATCCTTGAGAAACCAGACGTTTTTTTGGCTATGGACCAGGGACCACCAATCGTCAACCACCAACCGCTGCCAACCGCCACCAACTGCCAACCGCTAACCCTCACAAACTGCCAACCATCAAGCGCCGCCAACGCCCACCAACCGCCAACCACCAAGCGCTGCCAACCCCCCATCAACCACCAACCGCCAACCGCCCACCGCCAACCTTTGAAGTAGCGAAGGACTCATGACCAAGAAGGAGAGAGCGTCCCCATGAAGGTTCGTTTCTGTTGGCGTTACGGAGGTCTTTTTTTCCCCTTAAGGACAGCTCTGGTTAAGAGTTGGGCATCTCCAGAGCGGCCCGAAACACTTTGTTGGTTTTTTTTTTAAAATGATTTTTCACGATGATACCTCCGTCAAGATGATCAGCGTGTTGTGGGGATGACTTTGATGTACGTATTTCGGGGTACCCTGTACCACAGCCCGTTTTTTGGTCCCAGAGTTTCGTAATCATCCTTCGTCATCTTGGGGGGGCGGGGGGCATCCCCCCACCTGTCTTTTATCCATCCTTGCAGGGGGCGCAGTTGTGTCCAAGGCTGATTCCAGCCCTTGACACTTGCCCCATAAAACCGGAGTCATATGATGCGCACAATTGTGAGGACAATCAGAGCACAACAAAATGCCAGATATCTTGCCCAGTAATCCCTGCCTACTTCACAGCAGAGAGGGGGAGTCTTTGCACTGCGCGCGCACTGCGCGCTATTTTTAGACTATGTTCCCCCCGAAGAGCCCCCAAGCACACCCCTTGGAAACGCCCTTAGAATTAGGTGACCCAAACTGCCCAGCTCAAGAAAGTTGCAAACCACCTTCCCTTCACATAACACACATCATGCACAACTGGAAAAGCGTCCTTGTATCGGATCATCGGACTTGCTTCAATACTTCCACTTCCCAATGGAATCTTTGGCCGTCCCATGCGTGCTTGTCCCCCCGAGTGGAAATGGCTCTTCGCCACTCTGCAGAGATATAATGTAAAGCATAAACACAATCAAGGCAAGAGAGTCGCAAACGGCATTGCGTGTAGTAAAGAGGGCGGAAATGCTACGTCAACCCTGCATTCTCGGGGATCCCCAAACAAAGGGGGACAAAATCAGAAGTCAAAAGCTCCGCTAGGGGTCACCATGATGCCCCTAGGGGCCCCTAGTATCTCAAAGTACGGGTCTCTAGTACGGCCAGTGGTAACTAAGTGGGCCCGGAGGGCAGGGAGGGGGGGGGGGGAGGGGGGGAGTCGCGTACCCCAACCGAGGAGACGCCCCCCCCGGGATCCCTGCATTCCCAAATGGCCTTGCATTCCCAAATGGCCTGCTCCAAAAGTTGCGCAAACAACACCAACTGTTGCTCTAACAAGGGCATTGCCCTCACAAAGTGGCAGGGGGGGGGGGGGGGCAACTTTATGCCTCATCTTCGTGTGACCTACAGGGCGTTCCTGATGAGCTTCTATGATATGATATGATTGTCAGGCTACCTCCACAGCAGCAGTCTGTGCATTCTCTGCTTTTGGTCAGCCCAGTTTGTATTTGATCATTTTTCATCTTGGTAAGCGGGGGGGCAAACATGTGTTGAAAAGGGAGGGGTGAGGGATGAGGGCCGTGAAGATCATCCTCTGGGCAGGAGGGGGTTCAGAGATGACACACGAGGGACCAAGAGGAACACAAAAGGAGCAAAAATGGATTGGGTCCGGGGGTCGTTTTTTTGATAAAAAAGACTCTCGAAAAGTGATGATTGTTCAGCCATAATTCGTCGGACACATCGGATTCCCGCTGGACTTAGGGAGCGCCTCAAGCGCAGTGCGCGCGACATGCGCGCGCAGTGCAACTATTTGGGCGTCAAGGGTCAATAGCTACCGGCCATACATATGGTGGCGCCAAAGGCGCCCGAAATTTTTTTATTCATTCCCCTTGCCCACGTAGCATCCCTCCCCGCCCAGGCGGTGGAGCACCCCAACACTATACTTGAACCCAACCTTGACTCTAACGCCCACCCCAACCCTCAGCCTGCTCCTAACCCTACACCTAACCCTACCCATGACCCTAACCCTAATCAAGACTGAATATTGGGACCGAGCTGGTGGGGGAGGGAACATCAGCTATGACTGGTGAGGGACATCAAGAATGATTCACACATGGTTGGCTCTTGACAAAGTGAAATCAGCTTGCACCATCACCACGAGGCCCACTTTCAAGGCTTTTGTTGGACTTCTGAGGGGCCAAAATGCCCCAAAATGGGCTCAAAATGCGCTCATTTCACCCTTTTGTGCACCCCAAATGGTCTAGGATGAGGTTTGGAAAAATGCGTTTTTTACCCATTTTTGACCCATTTTTGGTCCCAAAACAGCCCATTTTCAAGGCATTTTCAGATTTTCGGAGTACCAAAATGGGCCACCACAAGCTCAAAACAGCCCAAAAACACTTGTTTTAGCGTCGCACATGGTCTAGGATCATTTTTGAGAAAAGTCATCTTTTTGCCCCCACTGGACCCTGTTGACCCATTTGGGCACCCACCTGTTTGGGCTTGAGCTTGCGGCTTGCCGCAGCCTAGTGGGCCTAGGTATTGGGGTGTAGGTGTCTGTTTGGGCAATTCTGAGGGGTGGAAACCACAAAAAGTGGGGGGTTGCGGGTGGAGTAGGTGCCCTCGGAATCGCATTTTGAGCCATGTAGCCAAAGATATGGCGTATTCTTAGTTTGTGGGTGTCGGCATTTGGAGCTTCTGGGGGCCTTTTTGGGCCGTTTCCGGGACATATCATGGAGTTAGAGGGCCGCAAAGAGCTCGTCGACACGGGGAAGTCAAGCGGCACGTGGAGTGTACCCACCGTTTCCCTTTGTTCGGCCGTTTTGAATGTGTTCTAGGGCTTTTTTGGCCCCAAAATGGCTGTTTTTGGCCCTAAACTGCAGTTTTTGAAACTGAGGTCCGCCACTTGCGAATCCCGTTCCCGGCCGCCACCGTTGAGTTTCTTGCTCAAACTTTGTGTGATTGTACTTCACACCCATAGGTATCATCCACCAAAATTTCACCCGAATCTGAAGCACCACGACGGAAATCTGATTTTTACCCATTTCGCGCGTGCTGCTGCTTGCTGCTTGCTGATGCTGCTGCTAAACCTGGTAGGTCCACCCTAGACACTAAAAAGGGTTATAAAACCAAGACTGGTTCCACCAGCTCGGTGACTCTACCCCTAACCCTAGCCCTAACCCTAGCCCTAGCTCTCACCCTAGAGGGAGGGCAAGCCCGTTCCCGGCCGCCACCGTGGAGTTTCTTGCTCAAACTTTGTGTGATTCTACTTCACACCCATAGGTATCATCCACCAAAATTTCACCTGAATCCGAAGCACCATGACGGAGTTCTGATTTTTCCCCATTTCGCGCGTGCTGCTTGCTTGCTTGCTGCTTGCTGCTTGCTTGCTTGCTGCTTGCTGCTTGCTGCTTGCTTGCTGCTAAACCTGGTAGGTCCACCCTAGACACTAAAAAGGGTTATAAAACCAAGACCGGTTCCACCAGCTCGGTGACCCTAACCCTAATCAAGACTGAATATTGGGACCGAGCTGGTGGGGGAGGGAACATTAGATATGAATGGTGAGAGACATCAAGAATGATTCACACATTGATGGCTCTTGACAAAGTGAAATGCACCTGAGCCCCATCACCACGAGGCCCACTTTCAAGGCTTTTGTTGGACTTCTGAGGGGCCAAAATGCCCCAAAATGGGCTCAAAATGGGCTCATTTCACCCTTTTGTGCACCCCAAATGGTCTACGATGAGTTTTGGAAAAATGTGTTTTCGACCCATTTTTGACCCATTTTTGGTCCTAAAACAGCCCATTTTCAAGGCATTTTGGGATTTTCAAAGGACCAAAATGGGCCACCACAAGCTCAAAACAGTCCAAAAATACTTGTTTTAGCGTCGCACATGGTCTAGGATCATTTTTGCGGAAAGTCATCTTTTTGCCCCTATTGGACCCTGTTGATCCATTTGGGTACCCACCTGTTTGGGCTTGAGCTTGCAGCTTGCCACAGCCTAGTGGGCCTAGTTATTGGGGTCTAGGCGTCCGTTTGGGCAATTCTGAGGGGTGGAAACCACAAAAAGTGGGGGGTTGCGGGTGGAGTAGGTGCCCTCGGAATCGCATTTTGAGCCATGTAGCCAAAGATATGGCCTGCTCTTGGTTTGTGGCTGTCGGCAGTTGGAGCTTCTGGGGGCCTTTTTGGGCCGCTTCCGCGGCATATCATGGAGTTAGAGGGCCGCAAAGAGCTCGTTGACACGGGGAAGTCAAGCGGCACGTGGAGTGTACCCACCGTTTCCCTTCGTTTGGCCGTTTTGAATGTGTTCCAGGGCTTTTTTGGCCCAAAAATGGCTGTTTTTGGCCCTAAACTGCAGTTTCTGAAACTGAGGTCCGCCACTTGCGAATCCCGTTCCCGGCCGCCACCGTTGAGTTTCTTGCTCAAACTTTGTGTGATTGTACTTCACACCCATAGGTATCATCCACCAAAATTTCACCCGAATCTGAAGCACCACGACGGAAATCTGATTTTTACCCATTTCGCGCGTGCTGCTGCTTGCTGCTTGCTGATGCTGCTGCTAAACCTGGTAGGTCCACCCTAGACACTAAAAAGGGTTATAAAACCAAGACTGGTTCCACCAGCTCGGTGACTCTACCCCTAACCCTAGCCCTAACCCTAGCCCTAGCTCTCACCCTAGAGGGAGGGCAAGCCCGTTCCCGGCCGCCACCGTGGAGTTTCTTGCTCAAACTTTGTGTGATTCTACTTCACACCCATAGGTATCATCCACCAAAATTTCACCTGAATCCGAAGCACCATGACGGAGTTTCGATTTTTCCCCATTTCGCGCGTGCGGCTTGCTTGCTTGCTGCTTGCTGCTTGCTTGCTTGCTGCTTGCTGCTTGCTTGCTGCTAAACCTGGTAGGTCCACCCTAGACACTAAAAAGGGTTATAAAACCAAGACCGATTCCACCAGCTCGGTGACCCTAGCCCTAATCAAGACTGAATATTGGGACCGAGCTGGTGGGGGAGGGAACATCAGCTATGACTGGTGAGGGACATCAAGAATGATTCACACATTGATGGCTCTTGACAAAGTGAAATCAGCTTGCAAGTGAACCCCATCACCACAAGACCCACTTTCAAGGCTTTTTGGACTTCTGAGGGCCCCCAAAATGGGCTCATAATGGGCTCATCACCCGTTTGTGCACCCCAAATGGTCGAGGATGAGGTTTGAAAAAATGTGTTTTTGACCCATTTTTGACCCATTTTTGGTCCCAAAACAGCCCATTTTCAAGGCATTTTGGGATTTTCGGAGGACCAAAATGGGCCACCACAAGCTCAAAACGGTCCAAAAACACTTGTTTTAGCGTCGCACATGGTCTAGGATCATTTTTGAGAAAAGTCATCTTTTTGCCCCTATTGGACCCTGTTGATTCATTTGGGCACCCACCTATTTGGGCTTGAGCTTGCAGCTTGCTGCAGCCTAGTGGGCCGAGGTATTGGGGTCTAGGCGTCTGTTTGGGCAATTCTGAGGGGTGGAAACCACAAAAAGTGGGGGGGTGCGGGTGGAGTAGGTGCCCTCGGAATCGCATTTTGAGCCATGTAGCCAAAGATATGGCCTATTCTTGGTTTGTGGCTGTCGGCATTTGGAGCTTCTGGGGGCATTTTTCAGCCGTTTCCGGGACATATCATGGAGTTAGAGGGCCGCAAAGAGCTCGTTGACACGGGGAAGTCAAGCCGCACGTGGCTGTACCCACCGTTTCCCTTCGTTTGGCTGTTTTGAATGTGTTCCAAGGCTTTTTTTGCCCAAAAGTGGCTGTTTTTGGCCCCAAACTGCAGTTTTTGAAACTGAGGTCCGCCAGTTGCAAATCCCGTTCCTGGCCGCCACCGTTGAGTTTCTTGCTCAAACTTTGTGTGATTGTACTTCACACCCATAGGTATCATGCACGAAAATTTCAACCAAATCCAAAGCACCACGACGGAGTTCTGATTTTTACCCATTTCGCGCGTGTTGTTGCTTGCTGCTGCTTGCTGCTGCTGCTAAACCTGGTAAGTCTACCCTAGACACTAAAAAGGGTTATAAAACCAAGACTGGTTCCACCAGCTCGGTGACCCTAGCCCTAGCTCTCACCCTAGAGGGAGGGCAAGGGGAGGTAACGGGAGCCTGTGCCCCCCCCCCACCACCACCCCAAATCGCCCCACCTGGACCCCCCCCCCAACCGACCCTCCCGACCCCCCCCCCCCATCGCCCCTCCCTGAACCCCCCCTCCAATGCCCCCCCCCCCCCCCCCCCCTTGGGGGGCCTTCGGCCCATTTCTACTGGGGGGGGAGTCGCGTACAAAAGCGAGGAGACGGCCCACCCGTGGCAGGGATGCACGCCCGCTGCACGGGCCCGCAGGACGCACGGTCCGCACGGCCAGGGCCCTGGGATGGGTCCCCCAGGGGCTGTGGCGTCCCGGGGTAGGGCGGGCTACTGGACCTAGTGGCGGAGGACTGGGCCCTGCTGCAACACCGCATTCGGGGATCGTTGCGACGGGCGGCCCTACCGCGGCTAGAGGCACGGCGGCCGCAGACTTTTGGGGGGTTGACGGGGGCCATTGACCGGCGGGTGTGCCGGACAGGCCTCGCACGCTTCCACGCGGAGACCGAGCTCTCCATCTTGCGGGGTCTGCTCACAGGGGCCACATGGATTGCTTCTAGGGCGGGCAAGCAGCGCATGAGGCCTACCCTGACTTGCCCGTACTGCGCGGCTCAGGGGACGGAGGATGAGCGGCATATCCTCTGGCAGTGCGCGTGCTGGACGGCCGAAAGGGTCGCGTGGCTCCCATGGTTGCAGGCTATGGGCAACCTACCTGCTATGAGCATGGTAATCTATAACTGGCTAGCTTGCTTGCAGCATGCTTGTCTGATTCCTTCCTGGGCCACGGAAGGGGTTGACCCGGAGTAGGTGGACAAGTTTGTCTACAGGTTATTCGGGTTGGCGTTGTCAGTGATGTAGGCGCGCATGCGGGCGGAACAAGCTGCGTCGGACAGGGGCCATGTTGGGCTCCTTTTTCCGGACGTGTCACGGTTGGGGCGGGGGCGCACGTACCCATGGCAGGAGCTTGTGGTTCCGCTGCCACGGCCGGGCCACGGGCCACAACTACGGCTGGCACTAGGTCTACCCCGCGGATGGAAGTGGGACTAGCAGCTGGCCGCAGACCTCGTCTCCTGGACTTCCATGCTGCATTGGCAAGAAGGAGAGGTGTCGTATGTGGAGCTCGCAATGGATTTTGAGGCCACATCGGGTCGGGCGCTGCCCGCACGCACGGAGCACACCCTGCGGATGACCGTGCTTCCACTGCAGGGCCGGTACGGACACGCAGGCCACCCCAGGGCAACAGGAGCACCAACGGGCCGGGGATCGTACGTCACGCGGCCAGGCATGCGGAGGCTGCCGCAGGCGGAGCGGGTCTCCGCGGCCAAAGGCATGCATGGCTGGGGTCAGCGCAGAAGTAGGACGTGGCAGAGCCACCGTGCCAACCCCCAAGCCTCACCCTGAGTGTACATGGCGCGAGAGAAGGACCCGTGCCAAGGGCTCAAGTGTCTTCGCTAGTTGTCTCGCTGCTGGGCCACCGGCGATGGAGCCGACGGCGCGTCCCGGGCCCGGCAGCCTCTGCATGCGAGGTCGCATGACGTGCGATCCCCGGCCCGTTGGTGCTCCTGTTGCCCTGAAATCGCCTATGTGCCCGTACCGGCAGCAATTGGCGACTCCCTGGCCCGTCGCCCGGCAGCGCTCGCATGACGGCGCCCCATGCGTGGGGCAGAGCCCTCTTGTGGACCCACATCCCTTGCCTAACCCACGCCGAGAAGAGGGAACCCCTTGTGTGGCCGCTAACTGTGCCGCACTCGAGCTAGTGGACTGCTCTGCCGGTTGCGCCGGCGGGCAACGCGGCCGTCGTTGCGCCCGCTAGTACGGCCGCAAGGGCACCTTCCCTGCTGTTGCCCGGGGGAAGAATCCCCCTTTGAAATCAGCCGTGGGCGCCGCATGTAGGGGTATGCTGAGCCGTCGCTGCCATTGTGTTACACAGTGCGCCGCCAAGCCCTCAAGCATCCTCACCATCTTGTCGCGGGCGGCAAAGTATGGCCGTCCCTTCAACCCAAGGCACGTGCGACCACCCAATGCAATTAAGGAGTGGCACTTGGGGGACTCCTCTGCATGCAGAAGGCGGCCCACCAACAGGTGCGGCTGGAGTGCCCGGACCGCCTGCCGCAGGACCGCTGCTCGCTAGCAGTTGGCAACCCCCTGTCCCGTAGCCGGGCAGCGCTCGCATGACGGCGCCCCATGCATGGGGCAGAGCCCTCCTGTGGAGCCACGTCCCTTGCCTAGCCTGCGCCGAGAGGAGAGGACACGGCTCTGCCGGCCGCGCCAGCGGGCAGCGCGGCCGCCGTTGCGCCCGCTGGTACGGCCGAAGGGGGGCCTTGCCTGCTGGTGCCGGGGGAAAGAATCCTCCCAAGAAATAAGCCATTGGTGCCGCGTGTATGGGCCTGCTCAGCCGCCGCTGCCACTGCGTGACACAGTGCGCTGCCAAGCCCTCAAGCATCCTCACCATTTCGCCGCGGGCGGCAAAGTAGGGTCGCCCCTTCAATCCAAGGCATGTACGACCCTAATGCAAATAGGGAGTGGCACCTGGGGGATTCCTCCGCAGGTAGGAGGTGGCCCACCGGCAGGTGCGGTTGGAGCGCCTGGGCCGCTTGCCGTAGGACCGCTGCTCATTCCTGCAGTGGAAGCACAGTCATCCGGAGGGCGTGCTCCGGGCGCGCGGGTAGCGCCCGACCCGATGTAGCCTCAAAATCCATTGCGAGCGCCGCGTACGACACCTCCCCCTCGCGCCAACGCAGCATGGAAGCCCATGGGACGAGGTCTGCGGCCAGCTGCTGGCCCCACTTCCATCCACGGGGTAAGCCTGGTGCCAACCGTAGTTGTGGACCGCGGTCCGGCCGCGGTAGCGGACCGACAAGTTCCTGCCACGGGTACGTGCGCCCCCGTCCCGGCCGCGGCATGTCCGGAAAAAGGAGCCCAATGTGGCCCCTATCGGACGCAGCTTGCACTGCCCTCATGCGCGCCATGAGTACCGACAATGCCAATCCGAACAACCTGAGCGGGAGCCGAGGAGCGGCCTTTCCGCACCCCCCCCCCCCCCCAACCTTCTTCGCCCGCTCCGGGAAGGTGCGGCAGCGGACCCCGCCCCTAACCCCCCCCCGCCTCCGCCACCAGTCGGACACCGGCCGTGGGAGGGACGGCCACAGCGGCAGCGCAGCCACCTCCAGAGCCGGAGCGTCCACCCCAGGGAGGGTGGAGAGAGGTGCTGAAGCACTTTCAGCAGGCACTATTTCATGTAGCCGACCCCATCTTGGGGGGCGCGACGCGCTTTCTTTACACGTTGTTGTTGACGCTCCCTTCAGTCAGGCAGTACTAATGAAGAGCCACGTGTCTCGTCACGGGCGCAACCCAGGGTGTCCTGGCGCCCAGGGTATTGCTAATCAGGCACACTGGAACACGTTCTTGTTGACGCTCCCTTCAGTCAGGCAGTACATTTGCAGAGCCTCGTGTCGTGTAACGGGCGCAGCCCAAGGTGTCCTGACGCCAAGGGCAGATCTTGTCAGATATACTAAAATGTAGATATGGGAATTTTATCTCATATGGTATGCAGGGAAGCCAAAAGTGCTGAGGCACTTTGTGCAGGCGCAATACCTTGCATGTGACCCCGTTTAAGGGGATGTGACACTTTCTCTCCACACGTAGTTGCTGACACTCCCCTCAGCCTGGCAGCCCAAATGAAAAGAGCCACGTGCCTTCCCATGGGCACAGCCCAGGATGTCCAGTCGCCCAGGGTGGATACACATGTTAATCAAGCAGATGAGAGCATGAGGAAAAGCTGTTCAGGGCCCTGCTTTCTAGGGCCCTACCTGATGTTTGACCGTAGGCCTAGCAAGGGTACAGGGGGATAAGTAGGGGGAAGCAGCAGGACAGATCAGGTCACAGGCAGAGCAGGCCACCACAGAGCCAGCAATTATGCACCTGTGACTGTACATACTGAACACCAAGAACTTTCGGAACGCTGCGGTGGCTACGATCCCAGCTTTGAGGTGCTGAGGGGAGCGTTTGAAAACCTCGAATAAGACCCCAGGGAGGGGGCGGAAGCATAGGAGGGCAGCCAGTAGGCAGCCCCGTAAGGGGGGGGGGGGGGGCAGGGGGACCTCAACCAACCCTCGGCACACCGCCGTCCCACGGCCGCGGGCAAGCGACCGGTGCAAGCCGGGTCGCCAGGGCTCTCCACCCCAAGCAAGCCCAAGAGGGGACGGGGGGCTGCGGGGGCCGGCATAGCGAGTAAGGCGCCAGCGTCAGGACGCCATCGCCTGGCCGTAGCACGCGGCCTTTTCGCTCTGTGCTTCACCAGATCGACTGCAGTGATGCCGTCAGGGGGTGAGGGGAAGGGGAGAGAGTCTGCGCCCCTGAGAGGATCTGAGGCCCCAGGCAAGGGGCACGGAAGCGCCAGCAGCGAAGACTGAGCCCTTGGCGCGGGTCCTTCTCTCGCGCCGTGTACACTAAGGGTGAGGCTTGGGGGGCGGCACGGTGGCTCTGCCACGTCCTGCTTCTGCGCTGACCCCTGTACGCACATCGTGCAGGACCTAAATAGGCTGACCTGTTTGCGCGACTTTTGGAACCGTGGAATTTGGTTGCATTTTCTGGTGGTCCACGAAGATCACTTTTTTTTGGGATTTGAGGTTGGGGATGGTATTTTAGGGATATTGGTTGCTGCCCTGCCACCCACTTTCACCCCCTTCTTGTCCTTTGGAGGTGGAGAACTGGGGAAGCACCTGATGGCTGGTACATTCACGATGCAGTAGTCACCGCTGGTGTTTTTTTCCTCATGGCAAGCGCAAGCAACGCCCATGGCAGAGCAACAAGAGGTGTTGTTTCCGTCAATTCTGGAACTTTAGTGTTGCTCTCGCGGGGGGGGGGGGGGGTTTACCAGGTCATCCCGGGGATTTTGCAGCGTCAGTTGGGGAGGGGGACCCGCAACAACCAGCACAACCCCCAATACGCCAACTATTGGGCGCCGCTGACACGCAAACGGCACATCCCGCCACATCCAGCACAGCCCCAGCACACCAACGACTGGCCTCCGAGAACACGGAAACGACACCAGCAAGAGCACCGGCCGCAGCGGCTGACAGAAAGCAGCGACCCGACACAACATGTGAAGGGAAGAACGGGTGACTGTCCAGGGCCCCGTAAAGAAACAACAACCCGACGGCATGTCACACAGAGGGGTCAATGATCCTATTCGTTGACAGCATTTTGCAGCATGCTAACAGATCTGCTCAAAGGAGCACCTTCTGCCCTCCCTTTCGGCGCTCTTGTGTTGGCTCACGTCCTCTATGTCCTTAACGTCCTTAACATCCTCCACAGATTCTTTGTTGTACCCGAATTTGATTGTTCTGCTCTGTACCGGCCACCATTACACATCGGCCGTGCCAAGCACTGGCGAGGACGTGAAGGACGGCAACCGGTGCCCTTCGACTTGGATCTGATAGAGTGCTGATAAGGTGTGCCTTTGGATGTGGGCTGTGTGCTCCCCCCTGGGAGGACGCGCCGTGCACCCTTTTGTGTATAGTTTTGTTTGTAATTTTGTGTGCAATTTTGTGTGTAATTTTCTGTGTAATTTTATGCGTAATTTTGTGTGTAATTTTGTGTGTAATTTTGTGTGTAATTTTGTGTGTAATCTCGTGTATACTTTTGTGCGTAATTTTGCGTGTATTTTTTTGTGCAATTTTGCATATAATCTTGTGTGTAATTTTGTATATAATTTTGTGTATAATTTTGTACGTGATTTTGTGTTTCATTTTGTGTACAATTTTGTGTACAATTTTGTGAAAAATTCGACCAGACCCCATTGTTTCATTCGGGAAGTCAGGCGTTCACTTCGCCGGGGGATGGGGTTCAGTAACGCCCCCCAAGACTAGGGTGGGGGCTTTCGGAAAAGGACTCAATTGACAGGGACCCTTCCGGCAGTGAAAAGATGTGGCGTTTTGCGAACACGGGCCGACTCCAAGCTGCACTGGGCAGTGCGAAGAGGGCACCCTCTGCCCTGTGCTGCAGGCAATTTCTCTTTGTGTATGTGCGGGGGTGGTGCGGTACGCCCGGTGGCGCGGCAGGTCTTTGCAGTCGTGTTTCTTTGAGGTGGTGATGACTTGTGTGTTCGTGGCAAGCAGCTGGTGTGTGTGTTTTTCGCGCGCGTGCGTGTGTGTGCTGTTTGTCACGTTCATCGTGTGTGTGTGCGCGCATGTGCCATCATTTTTGCTCCTCCTGATGAGGATGCAGGAGTCAAGCCCCCGCAGTGTCTATTCGTGCTCCAGCTGCAGTTGTGTCCGCGTTGGCTATCTGCTGGTTCTTGTTTTCAACACAAATGTGTGTGTGTGTGTGTGTATGTGTGTGTGTGTGCTGTCTAACCGAGGGTTTATGCCCTGTGTACTGTCCTGCAGGCCCCTGACCCAGCGAAGCTGGCAGTGGTGCGGGTTGTGGGCTGGACTTGTTCTTCATCCCTGTGCGCCCTGTACCACAGAAAGGTGCCTAGCGCGGTCAAACAATGCCTCTGCCTTTGTTGTGACTGTGCCTGACGAGAATCAGTGCAAGCCGGCCTCCTTGATTGCTGCTCGCTGTCTTGGCTGTTGCCCGTTTGTTACGTAAATTGTGTGTATGTGCGTGCGCGTATGGGTACTCGAGAGGTCTGCCCCCCCCCCCCTCATCTGACTGAAGAAGAGAAAGGTGTTCCAGCCCGCTCTGCGCCATGGGGAGGCTTTCATTGAGACGGGCTCGGGTGCCATCTCGAAAAAAAAAAACGGGCCATACGGGCAGTACAGCAACCTGTCTGTCAACCGTATGCGCGGCCAAACGAGCAGTGGAGGAGCAGGTACAAGACAGGCAGTGATGGGAGGTGCCAGATTGTTTTGCTAGCGTCCCAAGGAGGCACCTCATGGTGCTTGGACTGGGACGCAGAATGCGCATGGATTTATAGAGAGCCTGTTGTTCCCACGTGGGTACCTTAGATCGGGAGATGAGGCGTCAGACTGTGGCATGCATGTGCGCTTTTTGGACCCAAATCCCCCTACAAACATCTTTGCACGTCCGTAATCCACGGGGGGGGCGACTCCGCGGGTCCTGGGACACCAACTACCCCTGCCCCCCCCCCCCCCCCCTAGGGGCCTTCGGCCAACAGTTAGTTGCCAAAGGTGTCGCCCTCAGGCGTCCATGGGCGCCGAAGGCGCCCGATGCTACATGAACACCAAAGGTGCCCTAAGGAAAATTTTGTCCAATTTGCACCCCAACACTATTCTTAAACCCAACCTTGACTCCAACATCCACCCCCAACCCTCAGCCTACTCCTATCCCTACACCTAAGCCTAAGCCTAATCAAGACTGAATATTGGGACCGAGCTGGTGGGGGAAGGAACATTGGATATGAATGGTGAGGGACACCAATGAGTCACACATTGAAGGCCGTTGACAAAGTGGAATCAGCTTGCAAGTGATCCCCTTCACGACAAGGCCCACTTTCAAGGCTTTTGCGGACTTATGAGGGGCCAAAATGCCCCAAAATGGCCTCAAAATGGGCTCATTTCACCCGCTTGTGCACCCCAAATGGTGTGGGATGAGTTTTGGAAAAATGCGTTTTTGACCCATTTTCGACCCATTTTTGGTCCCAAAACAGCGCATCTTCAAGGCATTTTGGGATTTTCGGAGGACCAAAATGGGCCACCACAAGCTCAAAACAGTCCAAAAACACTTGCTTTAGCATCACACATGGTCTAGGATCATTTTTGAGAAAAGTCATTTTTCTGCCCCATTGGACCATATTGACCCATTTGGGCACCCACCTATTTGGGCTTGAGCTTGCAGCTTGCCGCAGCCTAGTGGGCCTGGGTACCGGGGTTCTAGGCGTCCATTTGGGCAATTCTGAGGCGTGGAAACCACAAAAAGTGGGGGGTTGCGGGTGGACTAGGTGCCCTCGGAATCGCGTTTTCAGCCATGTAGCCAAAGATATGGCCTGCTCTTGGTTTGTGGCTGTTGCCCGCCAATCTGCACAAAATTTGGGGCTTCTGGGGGCCTTTTTGGGCAGTTTCCGGGACATATGGTGGATTTAGAGGGCCGCAAAGGGCTCGTTGACACAAGAAAGTCAAGCCGCACATGGAGTGTACCCACCGTTTCCCTTTGTTCGGCCGTTTTGAATGGGTTCTAGGGCTGTTTTGGCCCAAAAATGGCTGTTTTTGGCCCTAAACTGTAGTTTTTGAAACTGAGGTCCGCCACTTGCGACACCCGTTCCCGGCCGCCACCGTTGAGTTTCTGGCTCATACTTTGTAGGGTTGTCCCTGACACCCATAGGTATCATCCACCAGAATTTCAGCCGAATCCGAAGCACCACGACGGAATTCTGATTTTTCCCCATTTCGCGCGTGCTGCTTGCTGCTGCTTGCTGCTTGCTGCTGCTGCTGCTAAACCTGGTAGGTCCACCCTAGACCCTAAAAAGGGTTATAAAACCAAGACTGGTTCCACCAGCTCGGTGACCCTAGCCCTAACCCTAGCCCTGGCTCTCACCCTAGGCTAGGGTCAGAGTGAGTGTTGGGGTCCAAAATGGAGAGCAATGATGTGGCAAAAGCAGCCATGAACGAAATTGGGCGGATTTTGTTCAGCCCAATCAACATGGCTGGCATGGCCAAACCAACTGGCTGCAAAGGTTAGGGTTAGGTTTATGGTGATGGTATGGTTAGAGGGAGGGCAAGGGGGGGTAAGGGGAGCCTGTGCCCCCCCCCCCCCAACACCCCAAATCGCCCAACCTGGACCCCCCCCCCCCACCAGACTGTCCTGAGTCTGCAACCCATTGGCAACAGAATGGCCGTCTCTATCAATAACAAGGAATCAGCGGAACTCATCAAGGACATACAGCAACCAGAGGGAAAAATTGCGGTAGCACCAGGGCCCCACCCCACACTGACATCCTGGATTATTTTCACTCCAACATCCAGAGAGCAGGTGGAAGCGCTGGAAGCCAAGTGGCACCCCAGAGAGAATTTTTCCATGATGCCACTGCATGTCCAGCAGGGCAAACTGACAGGGGCGGAGGTGGTGGCGGAAGTATACTTGGGAAAGAATCACAGGAACCATCAGTCAGTGACGCATTTCTGGAGTGTTTTGAAATTTCACGTGCAGAAAATAATGGACCAACTGCAGGACCGACCGTACCTGCAGTATGAAGGCACGAATAAAATACGGCTCGCATTCAAACACAAAAAGGATGCACAAACTTTTATTGCCTCAGCGCTACCCACCCTCAAGCAACTCGGGTACTCATTCAAAACCGAGGGAACAAAAGATGATTTCTGGGACAGAGATGGGGACGCGTCGTCATCCTCCAGTGTCCGCACCAACAAGTCGTGGAGTACGGCGGGGTCCAAAGCGCCAGGGGAGGGGGACACCATCGTACTGGTGGACCTACCAGAGTTCCTATCGCCAGATGAGCTCCTACAGGTTGTTAAGGAGGCTATGCGCAAAAACCAGGTCCCCACAGACAACGCAGTCATCACTCTGGAAAAACTGTGCTGGAATATGGGGAATCTGCGAAAGCCCAACTGGCTGGTGAAAGCGCCAGGAATCAGCAAACTGAAAGGCATGGTCCTCACGCTCCAGCGGGAGGACGGCACGAAACAAATTGCCACAGCCAGGTCCAAAGGGGAATGGGAAAAGGCCAGAGCCGATTGGCAGGCACGGCCAAAGAAGCCCAACACACCACCCCCACAAGTCCAGGCAGGGGCGGCGCCACAGAGCGCACCCCAAAGCTCCCTCCTTCCCACACACCATGTACCTAACCAGCATGTCTCTGTACCCCCTGTCCTCCCCAATATCTTGAACAACGGCATGGCAGTCCCGCCGATTTATCAGCAGGGACAACTGAATGCCAATCAGCTTTCATATCTGCAGGCCTTGCTCTCCCAATCCCAGTCTCAGTCATCAGGCTCATCTTCCCGACCGTCGGACGCGAGTGAACAGCGTATGATGGCGCTCGACATCACGTCGGTACGGAGCAAACGGCCCTTAAGCCAAAATGAAACCTCTCCCTTCTGATGCCGGGGCAAGCCCCCCACATTCGACAGGCGTCAGCGTACAAGCGCTGCCAACCGGGGCAGACCTCTCAGTCGCCACCCTGAATTGCAATGGACTGCTTACGGAGGTGGGGGAGGGCTCAAGGGAGGTATCCCGACTTGAAATCATACTTAAATATTTTAAGGCAGCCAATGTCCAGATTTTCGCCATACAGGAACCACACCTACGGACCGAGTCGGACACACTGGAGCAACAAATGAAGAAGGTAAACACACTCGCAAAACGAGCAGGGTATGAGCTAATGGCCCAGCTCACCATGGGAGGAATGCGGGGGGGGGGGGGTGGCAATATTTTGGAATAAAGAGTGGACGTGCGTCAGTGCGATGTCATTTTCGCCACGCATCATGGTGGTACACCTTAGGAATGCAGATGGCCTGGAAATCTCAGTGGTGGGAGCACACTTCCACCACGAACCGAGTAAAAGGCTGGCCCAATACGAACTCCTCCGTAAGCAGTCCAACTATATAAACCTCGGACGGCATTGCGTCCTACTGGCGGACCATAATTCTGTAATGGCGCCAGGTGTAGATTCGGAAGTCTGTACCGTCCACGACGGGTTGCCCGATGCAGTGAGAGCGCGAGACGCAGAACTGGCGTTCTGTGTTAGCCACGACCTATGTGATGCATGGTCACACGCGTTTAAACCCACAGAAGACCCCGATGCGGACCACACCCCCAAGGGGTGGACCTGGGGATTCCACGCGGAACACAAAGCGGATCCAGAGCCAGGCAGTGAGGACGCTCCACTACCATTCTCCCCACATTGCAGACGCATCGATAGGATCCACTTTGCCTCACACATGCTGCACTCCCTGACACGCTGCTACACACACAGGCTGGGCGGCTCCGACCATCGGGCAGTCATAGCAACACTCTCCCCCCCACACTCCACAGACACCCAGCAACGGTTACGAGTCCCAGTGTCCTTCCTGAGGGACCCGGAGACGGTAAAAGAAATGGAGGCTGAACTCAAAGCCGTCGGACACCAGGGAGATGGCTGGTGGGAGGAGGCCACACAGATAATCAAAAAAACGGCGTTCAGGTTTGAAAAATCCATCCACACACAGGGAACACAGGAGGCATTGGCCATGTTGATGAGCGCAACACTGCGCCATACGCCAGCCGAGGCACTGCGCTTCTCGCGTGAAAAAGGACTCCATCCCCGGGACACGCAACGTGCATACGCGATGCTGCAAGCGTTTGCAGAGAAAGAAAAGGCAGACAGGAATGGGACCACAGTCCTGAGAAAGCTGCAGCAGGTACTCCAAGAGGAGCCGGCGACGGTATACCAGAAGCAGCAACGCAAAATGGAAGTGGCACGGCTCACCAGGGAACTGCAGCAGCGGCGGCGACTGGCGGTGCTCAGGGACAAGGGAGGGCAGCTCCTCACCGAACCCACGGCAATTGCCAAAGCACTGCAAGAACACTAGTCGGGTATAATGGCGGCAGGCACAAAGACAGTGCCGGAATGCATTGAATATCTGAATTCCCTCCCCCTGGCACAGAATATCAAAAATGTGGCGCCAATCCTCCTCCGCCCCCTCACCCAGGCTCTGGTTCTCACGGCACTTGAGAGCCTGGAACGGGGTTCGTCACCAGGGGTGGATGGAATCCCAGCGGAAATTTTTCAGGCGCTGCCGGATGTGTTTGTACCCAGGATGTTTCAGTCCATCTCAGATTTTCTACAAAGGGGGTCAATCCCGCATGACTGGTCCCTTGGCATCCTGTCCCCCATCCCCAAAGAACAAGGATCAGTGTCGATCAACTGTCTTTGACCCATATGCCTGCAAAACGTCCTGCTGAAATGGCTATCGGCGTCACTGTACTTAATGCTAGAGGAAGTAGTGGCATTTGTTACGCCATCAGAACAGAAAGCTTTTATTAAAGGCCGGTTCATCTTCGATCATATATGGAATGCACGGGGCGCCTGGCAAGCAATGCAAGAGGGCGTCATGATCCCTATAGACTTCTCCAAAGCGTATGACAC
Organism: Eutreptiella sp. 'Long Island Sound 2002'; assembly: GCA_964036045.1. Classification (NCBI taxonomy): domain Eukaryota; phylum Euglenozoa; class Euglenophyceae; order Eutreptiales; family Eutreptiaceae; genus Eutreptiella; species Eutreptiella sp. 'Long Island Sound 2002'. Next base: position 27,653,465 of record OZ038392.1, on the reverse strand, counting down.
CATCCAACACAATTACATGGTTGCATTTTTCCTGCATATCGCCCTCCCCATCCCCCTCATAGCGCTCCTGATGGCACTGTTCAAGGCACCCTTCCTGTTTGGAGTAGCGCGAGGAGTCGTCAAGGACGTGCTTGTCCATCCGCAGTCAGGAGTCAAGCAGGGCGACCCACTGTCGCCGGCAATTTTCATTATGGTCAGCTCAACCCTCGTCCGGAAACTACAGAGCCCGTCACCCTGCATTCATATACTCTTCTATGCGGATGATCTGTTGATCTACATACCGTTGCCACCCCCCACCGTCTGCAAACTACTGACACACATATTCGAAGCCATACGAGTGTACGGACTGTTTGTGGGCCTGCGGATCAACCTAGGGAAATCGGCATTCTTACTCAAAGGGGAGTGGGGGGAGGACCACAAACGCATCCTAGCCTCCTTTGGGGTGCCTGTTAAAGCCAAAATCAGGTACCTGGGTATAGTCCTGGGACACGTGTCCAGTGAGGAGGCATCCGCGCCAACCATAGCCAGGGCCATGCAGAGAGCAGAATTCATGCGCACGCTCCCCCTCACACACCAAGAACGAGTAGCACTGTTCCAGGAGTGGGTCCTGCCACTACTCATTTTTCCACCCAGGGCGTATTTCCCGACAGACGCGGTGATATCCTAGGTGTCAGCAGTGTACAAGACGGCCCTATGCCTCACCTCTTGGGGACTGACACTCCCAATTTTGGAACTCCGACCGGGACTGGGTGGTGACACACTCCCCCGGCCATCCAAATTTTTACTATGGCAACACGCCACAGCCTTCATGCTTTCCAGGCAAGAATCAACAGTGGTGCCCCCCCTATCGAGGTCACACCTCCGGACGTGGGCCTCCACGTTTGGTGTCCCACTGGAGGCCAGGTTTCTACCATGGCTCCAACTAGGACCAATCCCATGGAAAACGTACCCCTTCCTGGGAATGTCATGCAAGGCATTCTCATTGCTTCGCAAACCAGCAAAGGTCCCGGCCCGCCCCCACACACAGATAGACGCCATGCCGCTGTGGCATTCAGTGCTGTTCAGGGACACGCGCATGAACACATATTACTGCCCGGCCCTCATTAGAAAAGGCATACACACAATAGCACAGCTCAGAGACATGGACATTGCGGCACACCTCCCCAGGACATGGATCCCAGTGTACCAAAGTAGCCTGGCCAGCCTGGCACAACCCAACGCGCCTCTAGCCAAAGAGGACGAAGGGCGACCAGCATTCTGGCTACAATGGAACAAACGGACCATGCTTCGTTTCCTAATGCAACTGTCCCCAGAGACCCCGAGACAGACGCCGGACACATGGCGTGCGTGGGCCAGGCTCTCCCTACCCCCGAACGATCTTGTTTTCATTCAGACAGCACTCTGGAAAAAACTCACAGCAGGATGCCGGCTGGCCAACTGGCAACCGGCAGACACCGCCTACCCCCTGGACAGAGCACAGGAAACAATGGATCACGCACTCACGGAATGCAGATTCCTGCCCACGGCATTCCATCTGGCAGTGCAGTGCATTGGTCCTATCCCCCATGAAGGGGGGACGGTCGTGGATCCCACGGAAGTGCTGATCAACACCCCGGTGCTGTCTGTGACAACGCCACTGGGGCTGGTCTACTGGTCGGCAATCAGAGCATCTTGGGCAGTCCGGTGTAAGCATAAGTTCCTGCAGTTAGCCTCACCTCCCTCCTGGTCCCATTTCCTGCGTACATGGATTAAGGTCCTGTCGGAATGGGAACAACACCCGTGCCCCTCCCTCCCTAAGAATGAGATCACCCTATTTCTGCATGCACTCAAAACCATGGACGCCACAACGGTGCTGGAACACCCCAGGGTACGAGTGGCGTCAGACAGACCGCTGCCCACACTCCACCAACCAGCCCGCAAAAAAAAGAAAAAGTTCGCACAAGCGGGCGGCAGAGTTGGCAGCACACCATGAGTCCATTATCCGCAGTCACGTGGAGGATGGATGGTCCATTGTATACCCTGACGGGTCATCCGAGAAACATCCGGAAGTGGGGAGAGTGGGGGGTTACGGTGTGTACTTCGGAGACCACAGAGATGTGGCGGAATTTTTGCCCGTGAACGAGCTACAAACCAACATCCGAGGGGAACTCCGAGCAGCACTCAGTGCGCTGCAGGGGCACATCCCAGGAACCAAGTCCTTGATCTGCCCTGACTGTCAGCTTGTGGTAGATGGAGTGCTTGGCCTGGCACAAAGGTGGCGGCGGCATAACTGGCGAAATACCTCAGGGGTCGTGGCCCATGCGGACCTGTGGGCACAGATCCTGGAACTCACAGAGCGCCATGGCACAGAAATCAAGTGGATGCACGTCCCATCACACATAGGAATCCGGGGTAATGAAAAAGCGGACCAACTGGCAGACCTGGGCAGGAGAAAATCACCATTGCTTTTCGGGAGAATATCAGTGACCCCCAGACAAGACGATGAGGAAGAGGAGCGGGAGCTGTTGGACGGGGAGATATCGGTATGGGGCGATGAGGAAGAACCCCCCCCCCCCCCGGAGGAGGAGAACCCCCCCACCCCCTGCCGGATGCCACGAACACCGCAGGCCACACCACAGCGGCCGGTTGGAGTTCTCGGTCCGGAAGGCATTGCCTCGCCACTATGGGATGTGGAAGTGTGCACACCAGCCATGATACGTAAGTGCCGCAGAATTGACACGCCACAACCACAAAGCCAAATCAAGTACACGCCACAGCAGGTACAACTACCGCGGCAATCACAGCCGACGCCCATGTCAGGAGTGCATCACACACCCCGGGTAATTGGACCCAACAGGTGCACGTTCCAGACGCCAGAACCGCCGTCGCCGCTCACCCCCAGTGCCAGGACCAACCTGCTGAGGTCATTGAACCTGGTGGAAATGGAGGGGGGGGGGACACCCCCCGAAAGGGCACTGTCGGACAGCTGGATGACGGACAACTCTGATACAGAGTCGGCAGCAGACACCGACTCCACAATGTCCTGTAGCATAGCGTGCTCAATGTGTTTCACTCCTTAATGCAAAACGCAACCGCCTCGGTGATGCGTGAGCATGCCCTGTATTTTGAGTGGCTGGTATCAGGTATCTTCGGTATAGTACAACGGTATCATCGGTGGCCCTGACGCCGGATGGCGGGGGTTCGATGCCCGGAGCGTGGCTTGTGGCGGCTCGCAATGGGTAGTTCTAGTGTTGTGGTAATAAATACTTGGGTTCCATCTAGGAGGATTATTTGTTGTAGGGAGGAGCATACCTGAAAGTGCACGGGGGCCCGGCCCCGCAGTGCGCTGCGTCAACGCGGCTCGTGGAGGCGACGGCGCAGGCCGCCGGATGAGCGTGTTGATGTTGGTGTAGCGTGCCTCTGGGGCGGGGGGGAGAACCGAGTGCCCCCCCAGAGATAGCCAGGTACCGACAGCTGGTGGTATGGGTGGGGTTTCCCACCACATCGGAAGCATAGCATACTGGAAGTGCACGGGGGTCTCGTCACGCGGGCGTAGGTTCGATGCCCACCGTGGAGGCGACGGAGGAGGCGGCCCTGTCATCGTTGGGCTGGCCATTTTTCCGCCCGGCCACATTTGACATATACACCGGCACACACACAGACCGCACATGCAAGCGCCCAGGCGCTGCCCGCACCCCCCTTTCCCTGTATGGCTGTATGTTGACCTCCGCAAAAGCCAGTACCCACTGGGGTTTTTAAATCCTAAGGACCTAAATATCCCAGGGCCGGTGGCAGTGGCCCACGAGGGTGACCTCTGACCGCCCCACCCCCCATGACCTGGCACACCCGAACTGCGGGTATGTGGCCGAGAGGGGCCAGCTCACGCAAGCATACCAGTGACAACAGGGCGCCAAAGTGGGACACAATCAACGCTACGCCCCAAACTCAGTCCGACGGCGACAATGCCCTGAACCCAGTAGATGCAGCCCGACTCTTGCCCCATTCAGGGAGGAGGGAAAGGAAAGAACTGCAAGACACTGTCCGCGTGACACGAACAATCCTGGAACTGAGTTGGCAATGAAGGCCGTGAGGCAGGCGCGGCTGGAGCTGAGTGGCGGGTCCACACCTGACCAATTGAAGCCCCCACCACCACCCCGAATTGCCCCACTTGGACCCCCCCCCCCAACCGACCCTCCCGGAGCCCCCCCCCCCCCCCAGCCCCTCCTATACCCCCCCCACTTCGCCCTCCCTGAACCCCCCCTCAGATGCCCCCCCCCCCCCCCCCCCCCCCCCCCCCCCAAGGGGCCTCCGGCCAACAATTAGTTGGGGGGGTAGTTGGCGTCCAGAACCGAGGGGTCGCCCCCCCCGTGCCGTAATCCCCCATCCTGCGAGCATCTCGAATACCTTGAAGCAGGCACAATGCTCTCTGGCAGCAAAGTGCATGAGGCAGCAAACCCCGACCGCACGCAGACCCCGACCGCATGCAGACGATGGGCATTCTGTTGCGGATAGATCGGAGCCAGTAGTCTCTACCCTCCGCACTCTCCACGTGCAGGCCCTTCCATCGGCTTGCCCCTCCCGTGCCTCCTCCAACCCCCTGCCTTGTACTTCGCCCGTGCCTTCCCCTCACATACATCAGCGGCCCACCTCCATCTCCATTGCTGCAGAATGCCAAGTCGTCCCTCAGTTGCCCTTAGATGATGGCATGCCGTCCTTCACGGTCCTTTTCATTGGGTGCCTCCACCTGCTTCTACTGGATGTTGCACAAGGTGCGTGGCAGTCTTGTAGGTGTTCCAGGGTTTCGCTCAGAGCCCCGCCTGCTGCCCCCCCTCCAAGGGCACCGTGTGAAGGCAAGCGCGACTGGAGCACAGTGGCGGGTCCACGTGACCTTTTGAGATCTGTGAGGGGCAAGTGTGAGCAGAGGGACAACTGTTGCGACTGTTCCATCCTCACCTCGTATTTCCCCCGGCGGTTGGGTTGCAATGTTGGGCATTTGCTTGGAACTCAGTGAGATTTCTCCAAAAAAAAGTTTGCCCCCCCCCCCCTGTAATAGCTACGCCGTTGTCCAAGCTACAGCAGGCGTAGGGACCGTATTAATTTGGTACCTCATTTGATTCGGTACACATGTAGTGCGGCCACATAAGACATGGGTTTGGTGACAAATTTGCCAGCTACATAGAGTCATGGACACATTTGTTGGGAGTGTTTGCCCACTTGAACCCACATAACTCTAATTTTGGGGATATTTGTGCATTATGTGGTACGTGCAAGCTACGGCCTTATCTAAGCCACAGTAAGCGTAGGGACCGTATTAATTTGGGACTTTTGCGTGGCTATTTCAGGGGGGGGGGGGTAGCAGTGTTGTTTGTGATTGACCGGGCAAGTGCATGTATTGCCAAGCTATTCTAGGAAGCCTTGCAATCGACCAAGCAAACCAAAACAACACAAGTGGTTGACGCTGCCAGGCCAAGAGCATGTGTCCTCAACCTGCTCTATGAAGTGATAACCTGACCTACAAGAGTGGTTGCACGTAAAATCCATCCACGAGGGCTTGCAACGCCAAAGGTGTCCCAAGATTGGGGTCCAAGTGTAACATTGTGAAGGACAAGCCCATCTTCAATTCTAAGATCGGGTGCGGGGTTGGGGGGCTCCATTTCAGTTTGGGGGTGGGGAGCCCTGGAGGATTCCCTCCCTAAAATATGCTCACGTTGACTAGCCATTGATATCTCCTTTTTCCTCAGGTCTTGGCTCTGCTTAGGGACTTCCATGGTATCAACAAGTTCACGAAGAACAGAGGGGAGAAATAGTGTGCCACAGTGGAATTCTAGCTGCCTCTGCTCATGTCATTTTCCTCTAGTTGGGATGCGAATTTGTGCATAGCAACCACCTGGTGCTGCGCCCCTTTTTTGGACAAGCTGTTTCTTCCATTATTGCCTGTTACTTCGATTTGATTTGCTTCGATTACCCCCCCCCCCCCCCCTTTGTATGGCTGTATGTTGACCTCCGCAAAAGCCAGTACCCACTGGGGTTTCTAAATCCTAAGGACCTAAAGAGCCCAGGGCCGGTGGCAGTGGCCCACGAGGGTGACCTCTGACCGCCCCACCCCCCATGACCAGGTACACCCGAAACACAGGTATGTGGCCGAGAGGGGCCAGCGTACGCAGGCATACCAATGCGCCGGCGGGCACCAAAGTGGGACACGTTTAACGCTACGCCCCGAACTCAGTCCAAAAGGCGACAAAGCCCATAACCCTGTTGAAGCAGCCCGACTCTTACCCCATTCAGGGCGGAGGGAAGGGACAAGAACTGCAAAGCACTGTCCGCGTGACACGCACAATCATGGAACTGAGTTGGCAATGAAGGTCGTGAGGCAGGCGCGGCTGGAGCTAAGTGGCGGGTCCACACCTGACCAATTGAGGCCAAAAAAAAGTGTCATACCGCGTGAGCCTTAATGGGCATTTTGCCAAAATCTGCACCCTGTTCAGCCACCTACAAGCAAACGGAACACCAACAAATCCGGGCAACAGCTTCAGCACTAATGCCAAGGTCACTTGACCCCTTGACTTGTTCCTTAGAAGATGTGTCAGAAGGTTCATCAGATGTGCTGTCAAGTCCAGGGTCTACCTCATGCAGGGTCTACCTCATGCAGTTCAAAATCAGACTCAGAATCTGAATGTTCCATGCAGCCAACGCAAGCCAAAATTGAACGACAAGGGAGGAAGAACATGCAGCAACCCCCAAACAAAATTTACCCCCACAAATTTGTACCCCTTGGGCCTTACTTAGCATTTTGCCAAGATCTATACCCTGGGGTGTACATGTTTTTGGGTCGGTGGGGCGGTGGTATTGTCTTTGACAGTCTTAAAGCCATGCATGATTTAACCTCATGCCATGGTCCCATTGCGTGCCAGTGATCTTGGGTTATGATACCAAGAGATCAAGAAATGTGAGGTGGTCATTCTCTGGTATAGCCCTCTGGTATACGCATGTGAACTCTGGGTCTTTGCCATGTGCCCCGCGTTGCGGGGATCCACTGTATCATATGCTGGAGACGCCCACTTTCCCAAGCACAGTCTTGCGTACTCTTTGAACTTCTGGAGTCAGTCAAAAAAAAAAAAAGAAATGTGAGGCGGTCATTCTATGAATGATGCATTTCATACAAAACACTGAAAATAGTGAAATTTGTCTTTTCACTGTGCTTCATGTGAATTGTGTTAAGGCCACCCGCTTTGTGAGGGGCTTGAACTGGATGTTCACACATGAAAGCAACAGGTCTCCTTGTGTAATAGAGACCGAAGGATCATTGCTGTCCACCACGCATGGGTGGTATGCCCAAGGTTGCAGAAAGTGCTAGGCACCGGTTTTGTCATGGAACCTTTGCTATTGCTCCTAAATCCCATGCATAGCGTTGTCCAGTGCGCGCACTGAGCTCCATTGTTAATGCTGCAGCAGGCACAATAGTGATGCCAGGATTTGGTGAAGGGCATGGAAGATTGTATTTATGCTGTTCTTTGGCCAAATTGCCATGTTGAAACAATGTCTCTTGCACTGCACGTACTGATTGCAAGCTTGGTGCCTGCTTGGGGCACCATCAATTGTTGTTTTTCGGAGACCCCAATATGTTCCACACTTCCAGTGGGCATTGCCCTCTCAGTACCCCTTTGGCTGATGCAAAAGAATATTGATGCTAGCCTAGTGAAAGAATGCAAGGATGGAAAGCTGGTCATTTTTCAGGGCTTGCTGCATGGTTTCATCACTGAGGCCCGGGGTACAATGGTTTGCCCAGCCAAGGCCCTATGAAATTATCCGTAGGTACCGCAACACCAACGGTGACCCTGACACCCACCCTCACGCCGACGCTCACACCTACAACAAGCCCAACGGTCACATCATCGCTGACCCCAACAACCACGCCGACACAGTCAGCTACACCGTCATCCACTCTTTCGCCAACGCCATCGTGTACGCCCTCTTCTACACCGACACATACCCCAACATCCACGCTGAGCCCTACACCGACATCAACGCTGACATGCACACCAAGTCCAACAACCACGGGATCACCCACACCATCAGCCACACTATCATCTACGCCATCAGAGACACCGACATGCACACCCAGCCCCACTTCCACGCTCTCACCCACACCTTCACCCTCACCATCATCCTCAGCATCGCCAACACCATCGTTAACGCCAACACCGACACCAACCACTAGCCCAACATGCACTACCAGTCCCACCACAACAACGACACCCACTCCATCAGCTACGTCGTCCTCCTCACCATCGCCAACATTGTCGTCCACACCAACAGCAACACCAACCATAAGCCCAACCGTTACGCCTACTCCAACCTTCACACCATCATCCACACCATCGTCCACACCATCGTCCACACCATCGCCCACACCATCATCGACGCCATCAGCCACACCTACATCGACACCGTCAGCCACGCCATCATCGACACCATCATCCACACTGTCATCCACAGCATCCCCCACGCCATCGTCCACGCCATCGTATACACCCACAACCACACCCTCATGTACACCAACGCCCACATGGTCGTCCACACCATCATGCACACCAAGCCCCACGCCCACACTGTCCCCCACACCTACGTCCACACCCACATCCACCCCTACACTGACACCAACATCCACACCAAGCCCAACGTGTACACCGTCACTCACACCCTCTTTGACGCCCTCATTTACAGCGTCACCCACACCATCGCCAACGCCAACAGCCACTGTAACACCAAGCCACACACCAACATGTAGCACCTCCTCCACACCGTCCCCCACACCATCATGCACACCCACGCCCACGCCGTCACTCACGCCCTCGTCCACAGCAACTTCCACACCGACATCTTCACCATCGGCCACAGCCAGCCAGACGTCTACACCATCGCCGACACCATCGTCGACACCATCGTCCAGCCCATCGCCCACGCCATCATTGACAACAACGCCAACATCTAGCCCCACACCGACATCCACGCCCAGCTTGACGCCTACGCCGTCGTTTACGCCATCGTCCACACCATCAGCCACACCGTCACCCACACCATCATGTACAACGACATCTACACCCTCACCCACACCATTGTCGACACCCAGTCCCACATACACACCGTCGCCCACGCCATCATCCACGCCATCATCCACACCCACATGCACGCTGACCACCACACCGACACTGACTCCGACATCCAGCCCAACATCCACGCCCAGCCCAACATTCACACCATCGTTCACACCATCGGGAACACCATCGGGAACACCATCACCCTCACCGTCGATGACACCAACATGCACACCATCTCCGACACCATCATGCACACCATCGTGCACACCATCATGCACACCATCATGTACACCATCATGTACACCCTCACACACAGCATCGTGTACGCCCACAACCACACCGACATTCACTCCCACTCCATCAACCAGTCCAACAACCACCCCATCATCCACCCCATCATCCACCTCATCGTACACCCCTTCTTTCACACCAACAGCAACACCGACACCCAGTCCCTCACGCACACCCACTTCAACAGGCACACCATCATCAACACCATCATCAACGCCATCATCCACGCCAACTTTTACGCCCTCGTCCACACCAACATGCACACCGACACACACGCCAACCTCCACCGCCAGCTCAACGTGCACGCCAACGACTTCGCCGTCTCTCACACCATCATGCACAGCGTCTCTCACGCCATCATCCACACCAACGCCAACGCCAACATCAACGCCATCCTTCACAGCGAGCCCAACATGCACACCATCACCCACGCTGACGTGCTCGCTAACGTGCACACCGACAGTGACACCAAGCTCGACAACAACATTTACACCAACACCAACGCCAACTTCCTCACCCAGTCCATCCTCCACAACGTCGCCTACTCCATCGTCCACACCATCGGCTACGCCATCGCCATCGCCAACCTCCACAGCTACTTCCACACCAAGCCCCAGTCCAACAGGCACACCCAGCCCTTCATGGACACCATCATGCACACAATCATGCACACCCACGCCCACGCCCACAGGTACCCCAACATCTTCGCCAACAGATACACCGACATCTTCACCATCGGCCACAGCCAGCCAGACGTCTACACCATCGCCGACACCATCGTCGACACCATCGTCCAGCCCATCGCCCACGCCATCATTGACAACAACGCCAACATCTAGCCCCACACCGACATCCACGCCCAGTCCGACACCCACGCCGTCGTTTACGCCATCGTCCACACCATCAGCCACACCGTCACCCACACCATCATGTACAACGACATCTACACCCTCACCCACACCATCGTCGACACCCAGTCCCACATACACACCGTCGCCCACGCCATCATCCACGCCATCATCCACACCCACATGCACGCTGACCACCACACCGACACTGACTCCGACATCCAGCCCAACATCCACGCCCAGCCCAACATTCACACCATCATCCACACCATCATCCACGCCTACATTCACATCCACACCGTCATGCACAGCATCATGCACACCATCATGCACACCATCATGCACACCATCATGCACACCATCATGCAGTCCAACATCCACCCCATCATCCACTACATCGTGCTCATCCAGTCCAACAACCACACCATCAAACACTCCATCAACCACCCCATCAACCACCCCATCATCTACATCAACATGCACGCCAACCTTCACACCAACCCACACATTAACCTCCACGCCAAGTTGTACACCCTCATCTACGCCATCGTCGACACCATCTCCAACACCATCGTGCACATCATCATCTACCCCGACACTATCGCCGTCGTCCACGCTCAGTCCTACACCCACACCGTCATGCACACCCTCACTCACACCATCTTCGACCCCCACGTCCACACCGACAACTACACCAACTGCAACATTGACGCCCAGTCCCACTGCGACAACGAGCCCGACATTCTCACCATCATGTACACCATCGGCCACGCCTTCATCCACGGCAACATCCACACCATCGTCCACGCCGACAGCTACGCCCAGCCCGACACCAAGCCCCACAACCAGTGCAACATCCACGCCATCACCGACACCATCATGCACACCATCCTGCTCACCCACACCATCATGCACACCAACATCTTCGCCAACCTCCACGCCATCGTGTACACCAACGCCCTCACCCACATGTACACCCAGTCCCACATCCACGCCGTCATGTACCCCATCATCCACACCAACACCCACACCCACACCCACGCCAACGCCCACAACGACAACCACGCCATCCCCCACACCATCCCCCACACCATCATCCACGCCGTCTTCAACACCATCGTCCACACCATCGTCCACACCATCATCCACACCATCACCCACACCATCACCCACGGTGTCACCGACGTCATCGCCCACACCAACGTCGACGCCAACCAGCACTCCCACATGTAGCCCCAGCCCTACACCGACATCTTCATCAACACCCTCACCCACACCATCATGTACACCAACATCTTCGCCATCATCCACGCCATCGTGTACACCAACGCCCTCACCCACATATACACCCAGTCCCACATCTACACCCTCTGTTACTCCATCATCTACAGCAACTCCCACACCCACACCCACGTCCACGCCCACAACAACACCCACATTCACACCCACGCCATCACCAACACCGTCATCCACGCCGTCTTCCTCACCATCGTCCACACCATCGTTCACACCATCACCCACACCATCACCCACACCATCACCCACAGTGTCGCCGACGTCATCGCCCACACCAACGTCGACGCCAACGAGCACACCCACATGTAGCCCCAGCCCCTCACCAACGTCATCATTCACACCCTCACCCACACCATCATGCACACCAACGTCTTCGCCAACCTCCACGCCATCTTGTACACCAACGCCCTCACCCACATGCACGCCCAGTCCCACATCTACACCCTCTGTGACTCCATCATCCACACCCACACCTACACCCACACCCACACCAACGCCCACAACGACAGCCACGCCATCCCCCACACCATCCCCCACACCATCATCCACGCCGTCTTCCACACTGTCGTCCACACCATCGTCCACACCATCATCCACACCATCACCTACACCATCACCCACGGTGTCACCGACGTCATCGCCCACACCAACGTCGACGCCAACCGGCACTCCCACATGTAGCCCCAGCCCCACACCGACATCTTCATCAACACCCTCACCCACACCATCATGTACACCAACATCTTCGCCATCATCCACGCCATCGTGTACACCAACGCCCTCACCCACATATACACCCAGTACCACATCTACACCGTCTGGTACTCCTTCAGTCACACTGACGCCAACAACAACACCCACGCCAACGCCCACATCGACACCCACACCATCACCCACGCCATCACCGACACCATCATCCACTCCATCTTCCACACCATCGTCCACACCATCACCCACACCATCGTCCACACCATCATTCACGCCAACATCCACGCCTACAAGCTCGCCAACACCCACACAAACCCCGACGTCGACACCCACGCTGACGCCCACGCTGACGCCCACGCTGACGCCCACACCCACAGGGACGCCCAGTCTTACACCCACTTTTTCACCTACTCCCACAGCAACGCCCACGTCCACGCCCACGCCCACGCCCACATCCACGCCTACGCTTACACCTACACTCTCGCCCACACCTACGCCCACACCCACACCCACGTCCTCGCCCACATCCACCCCCTCGCCCACGCCCACACCCACGCCCACACTCACAGCTTCTCCCTCCCCGACGCCGACCCCTACCCCAAGCGCCACCACGAGCCAATCCCCCACGCCGACAGTCTCCGGCACGCCAACACCAACGCCCACAGGGACCCCCACGACGTCGCCGACCCCAACGCCCACACCAACGCCCACGCCAACTCCGACCCCGACGCCCACCGCCACCCCAACCGCGTCGGACACCCTGACGCTCACACGCAGCACCGCCAGGTCCTACTCCAGCACATCAACAGGCACCGGCAGCCCCAGCGTGCCTGCCACAGCGTCCCACTGGTCAACCAGCTCTTGTACATCGACGGCGAGTGCAGTACGCACGGCGACACCTTCTCCTTCCCTCTCCTTTACATGGTCCTGCACACGCGCGGCCACCCCTGGGGCCACTTCCACCGGCTCCTGCACTGCAAGTCTCACTACTTCCCCGTCCCCAAGCCGTAGTCCCACGTCCCTGAGCTTGTCCTGGACCCGCACCTCCTCCATCTCCGGCACCCCAAGTGCCAGTCCGCAATCCGCGACGTCGACCCTCACGTCCCCTTCCGCGAGCGCAACCCCGACGCACACCCAAACCCACACCCGCCGCCCATCGCCCACCGCCCCGTCCCGCAGCGGCACCAATTCCGATTCCGCATCCGCGTCCCTCACAGTCAGCGGCACCCACACCCTCGCCACGCGGTCCGCAACCACCGGCTCCCCGTCCCCCTCCAGATCCCCGTCGCTCTCCTCCGCCACCCGGACCCCGTCCCGCAGTGCCTCGTCGCCCACGGGCTCGGCGTCGCCCTCTCTCACGCTGTCGCGGACCGCCTCGCTCTCCCACACCCTCGCGCCCACCCAGACCACGTCCCGCAGCGCCCCCTCCGTCACCGTCACCGCCACCGCCACCGGCTCCACCACCGGCACGCGCTCGCCCTCCGGCAGCCGCAGCGATACCCTCAGCCGCAGCGCCTCCCTATCCTCCGTCACGAGGTCCGCGTCCGGCAGCGGCAGCCCGTCGCCCATGGCGACCGCCAGCGGGTCCCGCAGTCGCTCACGCTCCAGCACCACGACCGGCAGTGAGTCGCCCTCCGGCACCCGCACCCCCAGCACCACCGGCACCGGGAGCCCCAAGGCATCCCGGTCCAGGACGTGCTCCGTGACCCGCACCTCCCTGACCCCCACCGCCAGCGTGTCCGCGTCGCCCACGTGGTCGCGCACCGCAACCCCAACCGCCCGGGGCACCACCACAGCGACCGGGTCCTCGAGCATCAGCGATTCCTCCTCCGCGTCCATCAGCAGCGCGTCGCCCTCGCTCTCCACGACCACCACGCACTCCGGGACCGTTTCGCCCTCGGTCACACGCAGCCGCAGCGCTTCGCGCCCGGCCACCGGAAGCATGACCCCGAGCCGGACCTGGACTGGCAGCGCCTCGGCCTTGCCCTCCGCGACGCGCACCCCGACGCAGAGCGGGTCCGGGTCCAGGTCGTCCACCTTCACGGCGTCGCGCAGCCGCAGCCCCTCCCGGTCGCGGTCGCTGTCCCGCAGCCCCACGTCCCCAAGCCCGACCGAGACGGCGTCCGGGGGCTCCTCGGCCTCCGGCTCCGGCACCAACAGCCTCAGCCTCACCGCGTCGCGCGCGCGCAGCCCCAGCCGCACCCCAACGCAGTCGAGCCTGACGCACTCGCGAAGCGTCACGCGGTCCACCCCCAGTCCATCCGCTTCGCGCTCCCTGGCGTCGCGGTCGCTGACGGGGAGCGTGAGCGCGAGCCTGACCCTGAGCCCGTCGCTCCCCAGCGGCAGCCGCTCGGCCTCGGCCACGCCGTCGTCCCCGACGCTGTCGCCCTCCTCCAGCGCCTCCCGCAGCCTCCGGTCGCCCTCCGCGACCCCTTCGCGCTCCCCCACCCCCTCCCCGTCGGGGTCGGCCAGCACTCGCACGGCCCTCCCGTCCCGCAGTCCCACGCCCACCGGATCCACCAGCCCATCCCCAACACGCACCGCCACCCCCACCCCCCCGCCCACCGCGACCTGCTCCGTCACGGGCAGCCGCAGCCTAAGCCGCAGCGCCTCGCCCTCCGCCAGCGCGAGCCCCTCTGCGTCCAGGAGCCCCAGCGTCGCCCACACGTCCAGCCGCTCCGCAACGCCCACCGGGTCCAGCTCGGGGTCCGACACTGCCTGCAGCGCCAGCCCCACCACCGCCACGCCGACGACCTCCCGCAGCGCCGCGCGCAGTTGCACCCCGAGTGCCACCGTCCCGCCCTCTTTGAGTCCAAGCGGCAGCCCGACCGCCTCCACATCCCCCACTTCCCCTTCCCTCTCCGGCACGCGCAGCCGGTCTCCGTCGGCACCGTCCGGCACGTCGTCGCTCTCGGAGACGCCGGTGCGCACCGTGAGCCGCAGCGGCACCCGCACCGGTACCGAGAGCAGCGGGACCCCCAGCGCGACGCGCTCCGCCTCGCCGAGCCCCAGCCGCCGGCCCTCCGCCACCGCTAGTCGGACCGCCTCCGCCTCCGCAACGCGGACCGCCAGCGCGCCGCGCACGTGGAGCCAGACGGGCACGCCCTCCCACACGGCCTCCCGCAGCCCGAGCTTCGCGAACACGCGCACCCGCACCGCGTCGCGCACCCTCAGTCTCAGCGTCTCCGACTCCGCCACTGCGTCGCGCGTCGTCACGCTGTCGCGAAGCGCCTCCTACACAGTGACCGCCAGCCGCCCTTCGCTCTCCGGGAGCGCGTCCCACAGCCGTGAAGTCACGTGGACGCTCACTTGCAGCGGCACCGTCTCGCTCTCCCTCAGCCCGAGCCGGTCACGGACCTGCACTGCGTCCACCCGGACCATGACGCGCAGCGCCACGAGCGCCAGCGGCACCGAGAGCCGCAGCGCGAGCGACAGCCCAGGTGAGACCCCTTCCGGCAGCCGGAGCCGCAGCCGGAGCGCCTCGGCGTCAGGCTCCGTATCGGCCACGTCCGCAACGCCGTCGCGCACGCGGTCTTCGACGCCGACGGGCAGCCGCACTCCTTCGACCACGCGCTCCGTCTCCCGTACCGGACCCTCCAGGTCGCCCTCCGCAACACTGTCATGGACCGCGACGCCCTCGTGGACTGCCACGTACTCCCAATCCCGGTCTGCGTCCCGCTCCCTCACGGCCTCTCCCACGCCGGGGCTCAGCCGCACCCGCAGCCGCACCGGCACGCCCACCGGCACTCCCAGCCCCTCGTCCCGGAGCCTCAGTGCGTCGGTGTCGCGAAGCCTCAGCATCTCCGGCAGCGCGAGTCTCTCGTTGTCACCGACGCCCACGTGGTCGTCCGCGACCTGGAGTCGGACGCAGTCGAGCAGCCGGACGCGTACCACTGCGACCGGGACGGGCAGCGGCAGCAGCAGCGCATCCGCCTCCGCAAGCGCCAGCAGGAGTCGACCCGGGACGCTGAGCCGTACACTGTCCGACGCGACCCTCTCCCTCTCGACGTTGAGTCGGACCCCCTCGCTCAGCGGCACCGCCTCGCGGTCCAGCACTGCGTCGCCCTCGCTCTCGGGTACGTACAAAAGCACCGGCTCTGCCTCCGCCACCGCAAGCGGCAGCCGCTCCCGCTCCGCGAGCGGCACCAACAGCGGCCCGGGCACCGCCACCACGACTCTGTCTGTGTCGCGCTCGCGCTCCGACTCGGGAACGGGGTCGCGGTCCGGTACTCCCACTGCCACATGCTCCGGCTCGCGGACCCGCTCTCCAAGCCCCACAGAAACGTGCACGTTCAGCTGCAGCCGCAGTCCAAGCCCGCGCCGAACGGCCTCCCTCACCGCATCGGCGAGCGCCAGCCGCTCCGGGACGCGGTACCCGTCGCCGTCGCTCTCGCCGTCGTCCTCTGCCAGCGGGTCGGGCACCCGCAGCGGCACCGTTTCGCTTCTACGAAGCGGCACTGTGACGGTGACACGCACTGTGTCAATGGTGGACAGCGGTTCGGGCACGTGCAGCGCAAGCCTCAGCCGCACGCGCCCGTCCAGCCAGACCGAGAGCGCGAGCCGCCGCCGCACGGCATCGCGGTCCAGCACGCGGTCCCACTCGTTGACCCCGACCCTATCGAGCACTCCGTCTCGGACGTTTTCAGCGACATCGTTGTCGGCGTCGCTCTCCCGGTCAACGACGGCGACGCGCTCTGCATCGAGCACTGTGTCGGAGTCCGCGTCCACATACACGGCCACGAGCTCCGCTTCCGTCTCCCTGTCGCCCACACCCACTATCTCGCCCACGCCTGCAGTTACCCACACCCACACCCACACCCGCTCCCGCTCCCAAAGCCGCAGCGCATCCCCGTCCATCAGCGTGAGCACGTCCGTGTCACGGACCGGCAGCCTCTCCGGCAGCGGCAGCGTTTCTCAGTCGCCCTCCGGGTCCGGGTCGCTGTCGACGAGCCTCAGCGTCACGGGGACGAGCAGTGCGTCGCCTGTCCACAGCGGAACGGCATCGGAGAGCCCCAGCTCCAGCGCGTCGCGGTCACGGACGGAAAGTGGGAGTGCCTTGGGCACGGTTAGTGCCTCAGCGTCTGGTTCCCGATCTTCCACCGCCTCCATCAGCGCCACAACGTCGGAGAGCGGGACGGCGGTTCTGTCCGGGACGTGCTCGTGGACCGGTACATGCACCTGCGGCGCATCTGTGTCGGGGTCGCGGACGGTCAGCCTTAGCGCGTCCCGCTCCGGCAGCGGCAGCGGAACCGGCGCTGTGTCGGAGACATTCAGTGTTTCACTGTCGGCCACACCGTCGGAGTCAGCGACGGGATCCGTCACGGGGAGCGCCACGGAGAGCTGGTCTGCATCGCCCACGCGCAGCCCCAGTGGGTCCCCTACGAGTACATACAGCACCTCATGTACCTGCAGCTACAGCCTGTCCACGTCCATCACAGCGTCCAGTGCCGTATCGACGTCATGCACCGTGTCCAGGACGGCGTCCAGCAGCGATTCGCTCACGGGAAGCGCGTCCAGCAGTTGCAGCAGGACACTGTCCCACCCGACGCGCAGTGGCAGTGCGTCGGGGAGCAGCAGCAAGTCCGGCTCAAGGACCTGCGCAGGATCTGCGTCACCGTCACATCGCTCCCCATCGCGTACAAGTGTGAGTGCGAGCGACAGCTGCAGCTCCACTGCGACTGCGCTGCACAGCACGTCTAGCAGCGCGACTCCAACCCCGACACTATCTGCGTCTGGCAGCCCCTTACAGTCGCCGTCTGGTACGCTGTCTCACACGGAATCCTTATCGCTGTCGCAGAGCACAGTATCCGTTTCAGCATCGGTGTCCTGCACGCCCTCCGGATCAGCGTCCAGTGCCTCAGGGACGGCTTCAGCAGCATCCATCAGCACCTCCGCCTCGGCCTCCGGGTCTCCCTCTGTAACACCGACGGCATCGCCCACTGTGGGACTGAGCCACACCATGAGCCACACCCTCACACGTAGCGAGAGCTTGAGTACGGCGTCTCTCAGTCTCACCACATCAGCATCGGGGAGCAGCAGTAGCAGCGGCAGTGCGAGTGAGTCGCGGTCACTCACAGCCACGACATCAGGGTCTGGAAGCATGAGTGGCTCAGTCTCGTTCAGTACATCGGCCAGTGACACCCAGACCCGATCGGACAGCAGCAGCCTGAGTGTCTCTGTATCGCACACTGTGTCTGCCACAGGCTCCGTGAGTTCTGGAACGATAACACGATCGTCACTGTCGTGCACCCGTAGCCCCTCCATCTCCACAAGTGCCACAGTCTCACGCTCCTCCACACCGTCCGCAACAGCGACGTACACTCCCGCGCCCACCGACACCCGCAGCATCAGTCGCAGCACCACACCCTCCGCGTCGTGCACCACCAACAGCCCCTCGTTCACCGACACAGGCTCTGCCTCCGCGTCGCTGTCAGCGTCGGGCAGCACATGCATCACGGCGAGTGGCAGCCGCACTGCCACGCCGTCATTGACGACGACCCAAGCGCCGACGCGGTCGTACACGAGGACGGGCAGCGACACAAGTAGCCTCAGTGGGACGGGGTCTGCGTCCTGCACGCACTCTGCCGCTCGCACATGCTCGCCAAGTGGGTCTCCGTCACATCGCTCCCCATCGCGTACAAGTGTGAGTGCGAGCGACAGCTGCAGCTCCACTGCAACTGCGCTGCACAGCGTGTCTAGCAGCGCGACTCCAACCCCGACACTATCTGCGTCTGGCAGCCCCTTACAGTCGCCGTCTGGTACGCTGTCTCACACGGAATCCTTATCGCTGTCGCAGAGCACAGTATCCGTTTCAGCATCGGTGTCCTGCACGCCCTCCGGATCAGCGTCCAGTGCCTCAGGGACGGCTTCAGCAGCATCCATCAGCACCTCCGCCTCGGCCTCCGGGTCTCCCTCTGTAACACCGACGGCATCGCCCACTGTGGGACTGAGCCACACCATGAGCCACACCCTCACACGTAGCGAGAGCTTGAGTACGGCGTCTCTCAGTCTCACCACATCAGCATCGGGGAGCAGCAGTAGCAGCGGCAGTGCGAGTGAGTCGCGGTCACTCACAGCCACGACATCAGGGTCTGGAAGCATGAGTGGCTCAGTCTCGTTCAGTACATCGGCCAGTGACACCCAGACCCGATCGGACAGCAGCAGCCTGAGTGTCTCTGTATCGCACACTGTGTCTGCCACAGGCTCCGTGAGTTCTGGAACGATAACACGATCGTCACTGTCGTGCACCCGTAGCCCCTCCATCTCCACAAGTGCCACAGTCTCACGCTCCTCCACACCGTCCGCAACAGCGACGTACACTCCCGCGCCCACCGACACCCGCAGCATCAGTCGCAGCACCACACCCTCCGCGTCGTGCACCACCAACAGCCCCTCGTCCACCGACACAGGCTCTGCCTCCGCGTCGCTGTCAGCGTCGGGCAGCACATGCATCACGGCGAGTGGCAGCCGCACTGCGACGCTGTCATTGACGACGACCCAAGCGCCGACGCGGTCGTACACGAGGACGGGCAGCGACACAAGTAGCCTCAGTGGGACGGGGTCTGCGTCCTGCACGCACTCTGCCGCTCGCACATGCTCGCCAAGTGGGTCTCCGTCACATCGCTCCCCATCGCGTACAAGTGTGAGTGCGAGCGACAGCTGCAGCTCCACTGCAACTGCGCTGCACAGCGTGTCTAGCAGCGCGACTCCAACCCCGACACTATCTGCGTCTGGCAGCCCCTTACAGTCGCCGTCTGGTACGCTGTCTCACACGGAATCCTTATCGCTGTCGCAGAGCACAGTATCCGTTTCGGCATCGGTGTCCTGCACGCCCTCCGGATCAGCGTCCAGTGCCTCAGGGACGGCTTCAGCAGCATCCATCAGCACCTCCGCCTCGGCCTCCGGGTCTCCCTCTGTAACACCGACGGCATCGCCCACTGTGGGACTGAGCCACACCATGAGCCACACCCTCACACGTAGCGAGAGCTTGAGTACGGCGTCTCTCAGTCTCACCACATCGGCATCGGGGAGCAGCAGTAGCAGCGGCAGTGCGAGTGAGTCGCGGTCACTCACAGCCACGACATCAGGGTCTGGAAGCATGAGTGGCTCAGTCTCGTTCAGTACATCGGCCAGTGACACCCAGACCCGATCGGACAGCAGCAGCCTGAGTGTCTCTGTATCGCACACTGTGTCTGCCACAGGCTCCGTGAGTTCTGGAACGATAACACGATCGTCACTGTCGTGCACCCGTAGCCCCTCCATCTCCACAAGTGCCACAGTCTCACGCTCCTCCACACCGTCCGCAACAGCGACGTACACCTCCGCGCCCACCGACACCCGCAGCATCAGTCGCAGCACCACACCCTCCGCGTCGTGCACCACCAACAGCCCCTCGTTCACCGACACAGGCTCTGCCTCCGCGTCGCTGTCAGCGTCGGGCAGCACATGCATCACGGCGAGTGGCAGCCGCACTGCCACGCCGTCATTGACGACGACCCAAGCGCCGACGCGGTCGTACACGAGGACGGGCAGCGACACAAGTAGCCTCAGTGGGACGGGGTCTGCGTCCTGCACGCACTCTGCCGCTCGCACATGCTCGCCAAGTGGGTCTCCGTCACATCGCTCCCCATCGCGTACAAGTGTGAGTGCGAGCGACAGCTGCAGCTCCACTGCAACTGCGCTGCACAGCGTGTCTAGCAGCGCGACTCCAACCCCGACACTATCTGCGTCTGGCAGCCCCTTACAGTCGCCGTCTGGTACGCTGTCTCACACGGAATCCTTATCGCTGTCGCAGAGCACAGTATCCGTTTCAGCATCGGTGTCCTGCACGCCCTCCGGATCAGCGTCCAGTGCCTCAGGGACGGCTTCAGCAGCATCCATCAGCACCTCCGCCTCGGCCTCCGGGTCTCCCTCTGTAACACCGACGGCATCGCCCACTGTGGGACTGAGCCACACCATGAGCCACACCCTCACACGTAGCGAGAGCTTGAGTACGGCGTCTCTCAGTCTCACCACATCGGCATCGGGGAGCAGCAGTAGCAGCGGCAGTGCGAGTGAGTCGCGGTCACTCACAGCCACGACATCAGGGTCTGGAAGCATGAGTGGCTCAGTCTCGTTCAGTACATCGGCCAGTGACACCCAGACCCGGTCGCACAGCAGCAGCCTGAGTGTCTCTGTATCGCACACTGTGTCTGCAACAGGCTCCGTGAGTTCTGGAACAATAACACGATCGTCACTGTCGTGCACCCGTAGCCCCTCCATCTCCACAAGTGCCACAGTCTCACGCTCCTCCACACCGTCCGCAACAGCGACGTACACTCCCGCGCCCACCGACACCCGCAGCATCAGTCGCAGCACCACACCCTCCGCGTCGTGCACCACCAACAGCCCCTCGTTCACCGACACAGGCTCTGCCTCCGCGTCGCTGTCAGCGTCGGGCAGCACATGCATCACGGCGAGTGGCAGCCGCACTGCGACGCTGTCATTGACGACGACCCAAGCGCCGACGCGGTCGTACACGAGGACGGGCAGCGACACAAGTAGCCTCAGTGGGACGGGGTCTGCGTCCTGCACGCACTCTGCCGTCCGCACATGCTCGCCAAGTGCGTCTCGCTCGCTGTCGCGCAGCCGCTGCTCGCAGTCGTTGAGCATCTCCGACAGCGACAGCCCAACGACGTCGCTCACGTGGAGCCGCAGCACAACGCTCACCCCCAGTTTCAGTTCCTCCCGCAGCCGTTCTGCCTCGCGCTCACCATCCCTTACAGTCTCCTTGTCCAGCGTCAGCTGCACTCGTAGTCGCAGTGGCAGCGGCACTGCACGGTTCAGTGAATCGTGTACCATGACATCTGCAAGTGCATCGCCCTCGCTCACGGCTTCGCAGACGACTGCGTGGACATCGTCCCCCACGCAGTCACTCACGTTCTCATGCAGCACCCTCTCCACGTCCCGCTCCGTGTCCGTCACCCGCGCCTCAGGGTCTGCCTCGGACAGTCGCTCGGTCAGTGCCTCGTCCGAGACTGCAACGAGCTCCGCTTCCGTCTCCCTGTCGCCCACACCCACTATCTCGCCCACGCCTGCAGTTACCCACACCCACACCCACACCCGCTCCCGCTCCCAAAGCCGCAGCGCATCCCCGTCCATCAGCGTGAGCACGTCCGTGTCACGGACCGGCAGCCTCTCCGGCAGCGGCAGCGTTTCTCAGTCGCCCTCCGGGTCCGGGTCGCTGTCGACGAGCCTCAGCGTCACGGGGACGAGCAGTGCGTCGCCTGTCCACAGCGGAACGGCATCGGAGAGCCCCAGCTCCAGCGCGTCGCGGTCACGGACGGAAAGTGGGAGTGCCTTGGGCACGGTTAGTGCCTCAGCGTCTGGTTCCCGATCTTCCACCGCCTCCATCAGCGCCACAACGTCGGAGAGCGGGACGGCGGTTCTGTCCGGGACGTGCTCGTGGACCGGTACATGCACCTGCGGCGCATCTGTGTCGGGGTCGCGGACGGTCAGCCTTAGCGCGTCCCGCTCCGGCAGCGGCAGCGGAACCGGCGCTGTGTCGGAGACATTCAGTGTTTCACTGTCGGCCACACCGTCGGAGTCAGCCACGGGATCCGTCACGGGGAGCGCCACGGAGAGCTGGTCTGCATCGCCCACGCGCAGCCCCAGTGGGTCCCCTACGAGTACATACAGCACCTCATGTACCTGCAGCTACAGCCTGTCCACGTCCATCACAGCGTCCAGTGCCGTATCGCCGTCGTGCACCGTGTCCGGGACGGCGTCCAGCAGCGATTCGCTCACGGGAAGCGCGTCCAGCAGTTGCAGCAGGACACTGTCCCACCCGACGCGCAGTGGCAGTGCGTCGGGGAGCAGCAGCAAGTCCGGCTCAAGGACCCGCTGGGCCTCCCCCTCCGCATCGCGGTCGTTGTCCTGCAGCAGCCTGACTGCCACTCAGAGCCCCTCCTGCAGTGGGAGCCCCCGGCGCACCGCGTCGCGGAGCGGCAGCCGCACTCGTAGCGCCTCCGCGTCGGGCTCGCCGTCGCCGTCGGTCTCGACGACCCTCGTGTCCACGCCGTCGCCCTCGCTGTCGCACAGCAGCACGGCCTCCGCCTCGCTGTCTCTGTCGACGCCCTCGGCTTCGGCTTCGCACAGCGTCTCCGGGACCGCCTCGTCGCCCAGTCGCACGCCCTCGGGCACCGGGTCGCCCTCCGTCTCGTGGAGTCCGTCGGTCACCCCCATCTCGAGTCGCACGCGCACCCGCACTACAACGTCCTCCGGCAGCGCCACTGTGTCCCGATCGCATAGCCCCAGCGGCGGCCGGACGTGTACCCCCAGTCGCTCGCCCAGTTTTAGTCGGACGGCGTCCGCGACGCGCACTCCGTCGGCGTCTCCGAGTCTGAGCTCGCAGTCGCGCAGCGCGACACCCACGCGGTCAGTCGCACTCTCTCGGAGCTCCAGCGTCAGCCCATCCCAATCGATCAGCCTTACGCCCACACTCTCGTTGAGTACTCCGAGTCGCACGCGCTCCGGATCCCCCTCAACGTCGTACAGCCCGTCCTCTACCGCCAGCGCTACGGCCTCACGCTCCCTCACATCCTCCCTCACATTCTCGGGCACCGCGTGGCCCACGCACACCCGCAGCATCAGTCGCAGCACCACACCCTCCGCGTCGTGCACCACCAACAGCCCCTCGTCCACCGACACAGGCTCTGCCTCCGCGTCGCTGTCAGCGTCGGGCAGCACATGCATCACGGCGAGTTGCAGCCGCACTGCCACGCCGTCATTGACGACGACCCAAGCGCCGACGCGGTCGTACACGAGGACGGGCAGCGACACAAGTAGCCTCAGTGGGACGGGGTCTGCGTCCTGCACGCACTCTGCCGTCCGCACATGCTCGCCAAGTGCGTCTCGCTCGCTGTCGCGCAGCCGCTGCTCGCAGTCGTTGAGCATCTCCGACAGCGACAGCCCAACGACGTCGCTCACGTGGAGCCGCAGCACAACGCTCACCCCCAGTTTCAGTTCCTCCCGCAGCCGTTCTGCCTCGCGCTCACCATCCCTTACAGTCTCCTTGTCCAGCGTCAGCTGCACTCGTAGTCGCAGTGGCAGCGGCACTGCACGGTTCAGTGAATCGTGTACCATGACATCTGCAAGTGCATCGCCCTCGCTCACGGCTTCGCAGACGACTGCGTGGACATCGTCCCCCACGCAGTCACTCACGTTCTCATGCAGCACCCTCTCCACGTCCCGCTCCGTGTCCGTCACCCGCGCCTCAGGGTCTGCCTCGGACAGTCGCTCGGTCAGTGCCTCGTCCGAGACTGCAACGAGCTCCGCTTCCGTCTCCCTGTCGCCCACACCCACTATCTCGCCCACGCCTGCAGTTACCCACACCCACACCCACACCCGCTCCCGCTCCCAAAGCCGCAGCGCATCCCCGTCCATCAGCGTGAGCACGTCCGTGTCACGGACCGGCAGCCTCTCCGGCAGCGGCAGCGTTTCTCAGTCGCCCTCCGGGTCCGGGTCGCTGTCGACGAGCCTCAGCGTCACGGGGACGAGCAGTGCGTCGCCTGTCCACAGCGGAACGGCATCGGAGAGCCCCAGCTCCAGCGCGTCGCGGTCACGGACGGAAAGTGGGAGTGCCTTGGGCACGGTTAGTGCCTCAGCGTCTGGTTCCCGATCTTCCACCGCCTCCATCAGCGCCACAACGTCGGAGAGCGGGACGGCGGTTCTGTCCGGGACGTGCTCGTGGACCGGTACATGCACCTGCGGCGCATCTGTGTCGGGGTCGCGGACGGTCAGCCTTAGCGCGTCCCGCTCCGGCAGCGGCAGCGGAACCGGCGCTGTGTCGGAGACATTCAGTGTTTCACTGTCGGCCACACCGTCGGAGTCAGCGACGGGATCCGTCACGGGGAGCGCCACGGAGAGCTGGTCTGCATCGCCCACGCGCAGCCCCAGTGGGTCCCCTACGAGTACATACAGCACCTCATGTACCTGCAGCTACAGCCTGTCCACGTCCATCACAGCGTCCAGTGCCGTATCGACGTCGTGCACCGTGTCCAGGACGGCGTCCAGCAGCGATTCGCTCACGGGAAGCGCGTCCAGCAGTTGCAGCAGGACACTGTCCCACCCGACGCGCAGTGGCAGTGCGTCGGGGAGCAGCAGCAAGTCCGGCTCAAGGACCCGCTGGGCCTCCCCCTCCGCATCGCGGTCGTTGTCCTGCAGCAGCCTGACTGCCACTCAGAGCCCCTCCTGCAGTGGGAGCCCCCGGCGCACCGCGTCGCGGAGCGGCAGCCGCACTCGTAGCGCCTCCGCGTCGGGCTCGCCGTCGCCGTCGGTCTCGACGACCCTCGTGTCCACGCCGTCGCCCTCGCCGTCGCACAGCAGCACGGCCTCCGCCTCGCTGTCTCTGTCGACGCCCTCGGCTTCGGCTTCGCACAGCGTCTCCGGGACCGCCTCGTCGCCCAGTCGCACGCCCTCGGGCACCGGGTCGCCCTCCGTCTCGTGGAGTCCGTCGGTCACCCCCATCTCGAGTCGCACGCGCACCCGCACTACAACGTCCTCCGGCAGCGCCACTGTGTCCCGATCGCATAGCCCCAGCGGCGGCCGGACGTGTACCCCCAGTCGCTCGCCCAGTTTTAGTCGGACGGCGTCCGCGACGCGCACTCCGTCGGCGTCTCCGAGTCTGAGCTCGCAGTCGTGCAGCGCGACACCCACGCGGTCAGTCGCACTCTCTCGGAGCTCCAGCGTCAGCCCATCCCAATCGATCAGCCTTACGCCCACACTCTCGTTGAGTACTCCGAGTCGCACGCGCTCCGGATCCCCCTCAACGTCGTACAGCCCGTCCTCTACCGCCAGCGCTACGGCCTCACGCTCCCTCACATCCTCCCTCACATTCTCGGGCACCGCGTGGCCCACCGACACCCGCAGCATCAGTCTCAGCACCACACCCTCCGCGTCGTGCACCACCAACAGCCCCTCGTCCACCGACACAGGCTCTGCCTCCGCGTCGCTGTCAGCGTCGGGCAGCACATGCATCACGGCGAGTTGCAGCCGCACTGCGACGCTGTCATTGACGACGACCCAAGCGCCGACGTGGTCGTACACGAGGACGGGCAGCGACACAAGTAGCCTCAGTGGGACGGGGTCTGCGTCCTGCACGCACTCTGCCACCGCCACGCGCTCGCCAAGTGCGACTCGGACGCGATCCGGAAGCGGCGCACCTTCCCAGAGCTCATCTGGCAGCCGCAGCAAATCCCGATCCGGGACAGGTAGCGGCAGCTTTTCCCGATCGGATAGTCCGAGTGCACTGCGGAGCCGCACCGCCTCTGACACACTCTCCCGCACGCTGTCGTGCAGCAGCCGCAGCGGCACGTGCAGCCGCAGCCGCAGTCCCAGCGGTGTTGACAGCGTGTCCCGCAGCGAGAGCCCGACGCGAAGTGCCTCCGCGTCGCTCTCAGCGTCCGCCACGCCGTCCCCAACGCGGACGGCCACGCGGTCGTCCACGCGATCCATCAGTACCTGCTCAGCCACGCGGTCGTGGACCATCAGCCGACGCTCCGCCTCCGCGTCGCCGAGCGCCACGCGAACTGTCTCGTCCGCCACGGCGACTCGCTCGGTCTCCAGGTCCAGGTCTGGGACACGCACCCCCTCCGTCACCCCCGTTCTCTCACACACCGACAGCCACACGCGGACGCCGACGGACACCCGCACTGCGTCCCCAGTCGGCAGCCGCAGCGGCTCAGCCACGCGAAGCACCAGCAGGTCCCCCTCCCGCAGCACGTCTCCGTCATATCCCACAGCCTCTGTCTCGGCGTCTCTAAGCCCCAGCCGCACGCCATCGCGCAGCACGAGCTCCACCGCCTCGGACACCCTTTCCCACAGCATCAGCATCAGCCGGACCACGTCCGTCAGTGAGAGTCCTAGTGGAAGCCCCACGGCTGCCGCCACACCATCGACCTCCGCAACACACTCAGCGTCGGGCACGGCGTCGTTTTCACTGAGTGGCACGCTGTCAGGGTCGGTGACGGCATCCGGAAGCGCAACGCGCAGCCTCCAAAGATCGGGGTCGCCCACCCGGAGCGGCAGCTGCAGCGCGTCCGTGTCCGGCACCCCCAGCTACAGCTGTGTGGCCACCGAAAGCTTCAGCGTGTCCATCTCATGTTCGCCTACGAAGTCGGTGACTGCGTCGCCTACCGAGACCCCCACGACGACGTACTCGCGGTCACACACCCGGACGCCCACAGGCTCCAGCACCGGGACATACAGCGACACCATTTCCGCCAGCCGTAGCCAGTCCGACTCGATCACGGCATCGAATGTCGTGACGCCGACGCACACCGGCTCCGCAACACCGTCGCCGTCGGCATCGCGGTCCATCGGGAGCCGATCGCGCAGCGGGAGCCGCACGTTGTCGTCCACGGGCAGCGGCAGTTTCTCACGCACTCCCACCTCTTCCCGGTCGTCGAGTCGCTCCGTTTCTGCCTCCATGAGCCACACGCCGTCGTTGTCGACCTGCAGCCGCACCGGCAGCCCCAGCGGCAGCAGCAGTGCGGTCGTGACGGCTTCCCGCAGCCAGACCCCCACCCGAAGTGCGTCCGCATCGCCATCGTGGTCCCCGACCTCGTCCTCCACGCGCTCCCCCTCGGGCTCCCCAACGCCCTCCCTCACCGCATCCGTGTCCGTGTCGCCCTCAGGCTCCGCGACGCGGGGCCCGTCCCTGTCGTACACCGCCTCCCCCACTCGATCCACCGGCAGCGCGTCCCCCTCCCCCAGCGCCTCCGCATCCCCCTCACGCACGCCATCCGCCACCGTTGCCCCGACCCGCACGTGCAGCCACAGCGGCACGCACACGGGCAGCGGCACCCGCTCCCGGTCCATCTCCAGGACCGTGTCCGGGTCCTGGAGTGCTAGCCGCTCCCTGACGCCGAGTCCCGGGACGCCATCGCCCACCGGCACTCCGTCTCCTTCCCTGAGTCTAAGCCGCACGCAGTCGCACAGCATCGGCACGGCCTCACGCACCACCGCCTCCCGCTCGCCGACCCCCAGTCGGTCCCTGTCCCCAACCTACAGCGCCTCACACTCCATGTCCTCGTCCCCCACCACGACGCCTTCGCTCACGCGGTCCCCGTCCCACACCCGCTCCACGTCCCCAAGCCGCACTGGCTCTCGGTCGGTGTCGGGGTCCGTGACCACGAGCCGCACGCGCGCCCCCACCGCAACGCAGTCGGGGAGCGGCACCCGCAGCCCGTCCGGATCGTTCAGCAGCGCCAGCCGCTCGCACTCCGACTCAGCAACGGCTTCGGGGTCTGCGTCGGGGTCACTGAGTGCACGCGTCAGTCCAACGGGCAGCGCTTCGGCCACGAGATCCATGTCACGCACCGCATTACGCACGCTCTCTCCATCCGCGACTCACAGCCGCACGCCGACTGTTAGCAGTAGATCCACGTCCGCAACAATGTCTCACACCCTTTCGGCCTCGCTGTCCGCGCTCTCGACCCTATCTGCAAGTCCCTCGGATACTCACAGCCGGTCGAACAGCGTCAGTCGCAGCACCTCACCGACACGCACCCTCACGCAAACCGAGTCACAAAGTCTGAGTCCCTCCCAGAGCTGCACGGCATCCGTGTCTGAGTCACGTTCCCTCTCCGCGTCAAGCCCGAGCCCGAGCCGCAGTGACAGTGCCAGTGCGACTGCGCTGCACAGCGTGTCTAGCAGCGCGACTCCAACCCCGACACTATCTGCGTCTGGCAGCCCCTTACAGTCGCCGTCTGGTACGCTGTCTCACACGGAATCCTTATCGCTGTCGCAGAGCACAGTATCCGTTTCGGCATCGGTGTCCTGCACGCCCTCCGGATCAGCGTCCAGTGCCTCAGGGACGGCTTCAGCAGCATCCATCAGCACCTCCGCCTCGGCCTCCGGGTCTCCCTCTGTAACACCGACGGCATCGCCCACTGTGGGACTGAGCCACACCATGAGCCACACCCTCACACGTAGCGAGAGCTTGAGTACGGCGTCTCTCAGTCTCACCACATCGGCATCGGGGAGCAGCAGTAGCAGCGGCAGTGCGAGTGAGTCGCGGTCACTCACAGCCACGACATCAGGGTCTGGAAGCATGAGTGGCTCAGTCTCGTTCAGTACATCGGCCAGTGACACCCAGACCCGATCGGACAGCAGCAGCCTGAGTGTCTCTGTATCGCACACTGTGTCTGCCACAGGCTCCGTGAGTTCTGGAACGATAACACGATCGTCACTGTCGTGCACCCGCAGCCCCTCCATCTCCACAAGTGCCACAGTCTCACGCTCCTCCACACCGTCTGCAACAGCGACGTACACTCCCGCGCCCACCGACACCCGCAGCATCAGTCGCAGCACCACACCCTCCGCGTCGTGCACCACCAACAGCCCCTCGTCCACCGACACAGGCTCTGCCTCCGCGTCGCTGTCAGCGTCGGGCAGCACATGCATCACGGCGAGTGGCAGCCGCACTGCCACGCCGTCATTGACGACGACCCAAGCGCTGACGCGGTCGTACACGAGGACGGGCAGCGACACAAGTAGCCTCAGTGGGACGCAGTCCGCGTCGCGTACGGCTTCCTCTGTTGGCACACCAACACACACCCAGTCCTTGCGCATGTCCCACAGCCACTCCTGCACCATGACCCCGTCCAGTCCCAGTTTCACGCTCTCTCCCAGTCCCAGCGACAGCGCCTCCCGCTCAGCAAGTCTCACGTCACTGCGCACCGTCTCACCCTCCCCGTCAGCGTCAGCCTCGCTCTCGCACACGAGCCTCAGCCGCACCGCGAGTGGCACCGGCAGCCGAAGTGCCTTGCAGAGCGCCTCGCCCACGGCCAGTGCGACCCGGACCGTGACCGCCTCGATTCCTTCGACCGCCACCTCGTCCCACACCCGGTCTGCTTCGGCCTCATGGTCCCCCTCCTGCACCTCCACCCCCACCCCCGCCTCGCGCTCGGCCTCTGGCACCGGGTCTGAATTGCAGACCCCCAGTGCCTCGGCCTCGCCGACTTCCGCCTCTCGGACGTGGTCGCGGTCCGGCTCTTGCTCTGCGTCACGCACCCCCTCGGCCACCCCCGTTCTCTCACGCACCGACAGCCACACGCCCACGCAGTCGCACACCCAGAGCTCCTCGTACTCTCTGAGCCCCACTGCCTCAGGCACGCCAAGCGCGAGCAGGTCCCCCTCCCGCAGCACGTCTCCGTCATATCCCACAGCCTCTGTCTCGGCGTCTCTAAGCCCCAGCCGCACGCCATCGCGCAGCACGAGCTCCACCGCCTCGGACACCCTTTCCCACAGCATCAGCATCAGCCGGACCACGTCCGTCAGTGAGAGTCCTAGTGGAAGCCCCACGGCTGCCGCCACACCATCGACCTCCGCAACGCACTCAGCGTCGGGCACGGCGTCGTTTTCACTGAGTGGCACGCTGTCAGGGTCGGTGACGGCATCCGGAAGCGCAACGCGCAGCCTCCAAAGATCGGGGTCGCCCACCCGGAGCGGCAGCTGCAGCGCGTCCGTGTCCGGCACCCCCAGCTACAGCTGTGTGGCCACCGAAAGCTTCAGCGTGTCCATCTCATGTTCGCCTACGAAGTCGGTGACTGCGTCGCCTACCGAGACCCCCACGACGACGTACTCGCGGTCACACACCCGGACGCCCACAGGCTCCAGCACCGGGACATACAGTGACACCATTTCCGCCAGCCGTAGCCAGTCCGACTCGATCACGGCATCGAATGTCGTGACGCCGACGCACACCGGCTCCGCAACGCCGTCGCCGTCGGCATCGCGGTCCATCGGGAGCCGATCGCGCAGCGGGAGCCGCACGTTGTCGTCCACGGGCAGCGGCAGTTCGGCACCGTCCATTTCCAGGACCCACTCCGTCTCCGGCAGCTGCAGCCAAACCTTCACTGTGAGTCCCGGATCCCCAACCCGAACTGGAACGCCCTCGTTCTCCCCACTTCTGAGCGGGACGTGCTCCCTCAGCACCAGTGTTTCACGCACCACCGCCTCCCGCTCGCCGACCCCCAGTCGGTCCCTGTCCCCAACCTACAGCGCCTCACACTCCATGTCCTCGTCCCCCACCACGACGCCTTCGCTCACGCGGTCCCCGTCCCACACCCGCTCCACGTCCCCAAGCCGCACTGGCTCTCGGTCGGTGTCGGGGTCCGTGACCACGAGCCGCACGCGCGCCCCCACCGCAACGCAGTCGGGGAGCGGCACCCGCAGCCCGTCCGGATCGTTCAGCAGCGCCAGCCGCTCGCACTCCGACTCAGCAACGGCTTCGGGGTCTGCGTCGGGGTCACTGAGTGCACGCGTCAGTCCAACGGGCAGCGCTTCGGCCACGGAATCCGCGAGTCTTACCGCGGTGGGCTCTCCGTCCGCTTCCATGTCAGCCACGCCTACGCCGACCCTAAGCAGCCGTTCCTTGTCCGGCACTGTTTCCGAGGCCCTGTCGCCGTCACAGTCCGGCTCCCTGACACTGTCTTACAGCCGCTCCTCGACCGAGACCACGTCCTGCAGCTGCACTCATACTGCCACCCGCAGCCCCACCCTCACGCACTCCAGGTCGCGCAGTCACAGTCTGTCCCACAGCCACACGTCCACCGCGTCCTCGTCCCTTTCGCTGTCCTGTACCAGCCTCAGTGGCACCGACACCGGCAGTGGCAGCCGGAGCGCATGGGTCAGCGCCTCGCCGAGCGCGAGCGACACCCCAACGGCATCCGCGTCGCGCTCTTCCGTGCCCTCATCCTCGGCGACGGCATCCCCCACGCCGTCGCCGTCGCAGTCCTGGAGCCGCACAACGTCGCTGTCCTGGTCCGCCTCCCCGAGCCCGTCGAGTTCGTTCACCACCACCGCCTCGGGGACCGCCTCCTCCTGCAGCGTGTCGCCCTCCGCCTCCGTCTCTCTGTCTCCCACCGCCACGCGTTCGGTCACGACCGCCAATACCGACACCTGCAGCCGCAGCCGGACCCCCAGCCGCAGCGGCAGTGCCTCGCCGTCCCCCAGCCCCACGCGCTCCCCCCGGCCCAGTCCCAGCCCCTCCCCCACCGCGTCTACGCCGTCGCCCACCGGCACGCCGTCCCTGTCGCCCACCCGGAGCCGCACGCCGCCGCAGAGCGCATCGCCCACGCAAACCGCGACGTCGCCCAGCCGCAGCTGCACCGCGTCGCCGTCGGCCCTCTTCAGCCCCACACTCTCTGCGACACCCACCACAACCCCCACGCGGTCGGCCCAGCGCACCGCCAGCCTCAGCCCCTCCGTGTCCCGCAGCGCAAGCACGCGCTCCACCTCCGCGTCATGGACCCCCAGCCTCACCCGCCTCCCCACCGCCACCCCCTCCCGTACCAGCAGCCACACCCCTTCCCTGTCCCCGGCCTTCAGTCGAACCCGGTCCCCCACCCCGACGCAGAGCGCGTCGGGGTCCCTGTCTCCATCGCAGTCCAGCACCACCGCGACCAGCACCGTCACCCCCACGTGCTCCTCAAGCGCGACACCGACCTCCCGCTCCGCGACGCCCACGCGGAGTGCCTCCCGCACCCGAAGCCGCAGCGTGTCCCGCTCCCGGACGGTGTCGGACGGTGTCACTCTCTCCCCATCCGAATCCCAGACGCTGTCGCGCACGCTCTCGCCCTCCGGCAGCTCCTCCAGGAGTGCGAGCCGCAGCCTCACCCGCACCGGCAGCGTCAGCCCGTCGGCGTCTACCCCAAGCGAATCCGGGAGCAGTTCCCGCTCCGGTTCGGTGTCGCGCTCCGCCTCGCGCTCCGGCAGCCCAACCCGCACCCGCACCCGCACCCGCACCCGCAGCGGGTCCCGCAGCCCCTCGCAGACGCTGCGGGGCACCAGCACCGCGTCTTTGGGGACCGCCTCCCTCACTGCCACGCGCTCCCGCAGCGCGCGCCCCACGGCCTCCGCGTCGCCGACGCGCACCTGCACGTCCTCCGCCTCCGCGTCGCCGTCCACCCGCTCCGGATCTGTGTCGCTGTCCACCTCCACGTCGCCGTCGCGGTCCGCCACCGCCGCGCGGTCCCTGTCCGCGACGGAGTCCCGCACTGCATCGCGCAGCGGCACGCACTCCGTCTCCGGCACGGCCTCCGCGACGCCGCCGTCGGGGTCGCTGTTGCAGAGCCCATCGGGGACCTGCTCCTCCGCCACCGCCACCGCCTCGGCCTCCCGCTCGGCATCCACAACGCCTACGCCGTCGACCACCCCGGCCCCGAGCGCGACGCCCACGCGCTCCCTGACGACCAGCAGCACCACGAGTCCCTCCGGCTCCCGCACTGCCAGCGGCTCCATGTCGTCGAGCCCCAGCCTCACGCACACCACCAGCGCATCACCATCGCACACCCACACCGCCTCGGTCTCGACAACCTCCACCGCGTCGCGGCCCCGGAGCCGCACGCGGCCCACGCCGAGCGTGACGCCCTCCGGCAGCGGCAGCGCCAGCGCGACCTCCTCTGTCAGTCGCACCGGCACTCCCTCTCTGAGCACGCGCACTCCGACGCGCTCCGCGTCGCAGACCACCCTCACCCCATCCCCGTCCCTGAGCCCCAGCCAGTCCTGCTCATCGATGACCGCTTCACGCAGCCCCACGGACGCCCCCAGCCAAACACGCACACTCTCGCGCACGCTCAGTCAATCCGCATCGGCCACGAGCGGGAGCCACACGGTCTCGACCCTGACCTCCAGCCCCAGCCCCTCCGGGACCCGGTTTCAGTCCCCCACATGCTCTCCCACGCGCTCCGCCTCGTCACTGACCCGCACCCCCTCCCTCAGCTGGTCTTCCTCGCGCATGGCCACCCGGACCACCACGCGGACCCCCAGCCCCTCCCTGTCCCTCAGCACCAGCGCGCGCGCCACCCCAACCGCCTCGGCCTCGCTGCCCCGCACCCCCTCCCGCACGCTCAGCCACAGCGGCACCCGCACCGCCGCCGGCAGCGGCAGCCCGTCCCCGAGCCGCTCCCACAGCCCCTCCCCCTCCCCCTCCCTCACCGCTTCCCCGTCCATTTCGCAGTCGGGCTCCACGGCGTCGCTGAGCCGCGTCGCGAGCGCATCGCCTTCCGGCAGCGCGACCCAGTCGTCGGTCGCAAGCGCCACTGGCTCCGGCTCCGCATCACCTCCGACCTCCTCGCTCTCCATGTCCTCCGCCACCCTGTCCCCGTCGCACACTCAATCGGCGTCCGCTTCTCCGAGCTCGTCCTGTACCGTAGCCCCGACGTCGACTTTCACCGCTTCTCCACCAAGCCCAAGCCGCAGCCGCAGCCCCTCCCCTTCCGCAAGCCCCAGCGCCTCCCACAGCGGCAGTGGGACCACCAGCCTCACGGGGGCATGCTCCCCCTCGACGACGCGCAGCGGCACCAGCACCGCCACCCGGCGGCGCTCCGGCACCCGCTCCGCATCACACACACCCTCCGCGTCCCCCTCCGCGACACGATCCCTCAGCGCGAGCCCCACCGCCTCCCCCACCCGCAGCCCAACGCGGTCCCCCACGCCCTCCCCAACACCGACGGGCACCGTCTCGGACACCGTCAGTGCGACGCTCTCGCCCCTGACGCGCTCCCCAACCTCCACCGACACCTTCGCGCCCACGCGCACCGCCTCCTCGACCGGCAGCCGCAGCGGCTCCGCGTCTGCGACGCCGGGGCGCAGCCCGACCGCATCCGCGACGCCGAGCCGCTCCAGCACTGGCAGCGCGTCGCGCACGGCCTCCGCGACGCCGTCGCGGTCGGTCACACCGACCGGGTCCGGCACGCGAACGGGCACGTCCACACCCGGTCCATCCCGAACCGCGACGCGCACCCGCAGCGCCTCTGTCTCCCCGTCCCCAAGCGCCAGCCCCACCGCCACGTGCTCCCCGAGCCCAAGCGCAACACCCACGTGGCGCATGACGCCCTCGTGGTCCGCCTCCGCGACCGCGTCCCGCAGCCGCTCCCCGTCCCCGACAACGCCGCGGTCGGCGTCGCCCACGCCCTCGCGCATTGCGACCGCCAGCGCCTCCCCCTCGGCGTCGCGCTCGCCGTCGCAGACCAGCACCGGCACCGCCTCGCGCGGCAGCACCACCAACACGGCGTCCCGCACGCGTAGTCCGCCGAGCCGCACAGCGTCCGGCACCTCCGGCACCCGCCTGCCCTCCGGCTCCGGGACGCCGTCCCCGACCCGCAGTCGGTCCCTGGGCGGCACCGTCTCCCTTTCGCCGACGTCGACCTCCTCCGGCCCGGGCTCCGCCAGCCCGTCCGCGTCTGCCTCGCTCACGCTCACCGCCACGTGCACCCGCAGCGCAACGCCCTCCCCGTACCCCAGCGGCTCCCGGACACACACGCGGTCCCGCACTGCCCCGCCCTCCCCCGCCTCACTGACCCCCACGTCCCTCACGGCCCTGCACAGCCCCACTGTCTCCCGCAGCCGCACTCCGACCCTCAGCCCCTCCTCCTCGCGCTCGCGCACGCCGTCGGCCACGCCGTCCGCCTCCCCGTCGTCCGCGACCGCCACCCGCACCCCCAGCCTATCGGCCACATGGACGCCGCCCTGGTCCCCGTCCCTCACCGAGACCCCCTCCGCCACGCACAGCGTCACGGCGTCCTTTCCGCGGACGACCACCCCCACGCCCTCTGCGTCCCCCCCGTCGCCCACCGCCACAACAGCCACCCTCTCCCGCTCCTCCGGATCGCACACCGCCACCGCCACTAGGAGCGGCCGCCGCACGCCCACCTCCACCGACCCCGGCAGTTCAAGCCGTTCCGCGTCGCCGTCCTCGACCTCCAGCCACACGGTCACCACTGCGCGCACGCGCACGTTCTCCGCCACCGGCGCGTCGCGGTCCGGGACCGCCACGCCCACCCCCACGAGCGGCACCGCGACGGCGTCCCCCAGCGCGACCCCCACGCGCTCCGCCACAGCCTCGCCGTCCTCTGCCACGGCCGTAGGCTCCGTTTCGGTCTCCGTCTCGTGGACGTGCTCCCTGACAGCCTCGCGCAGTGGCAGCCCCTCACAGTCCCTCACCCCGGCCCCGACGGCCACCTTCAGCCGCAGCGGGACGGCCACACAGTCCGCGTCCTGCACGGCCCTGCCAACGCCCACCGCCACCTCCAGCCCATCCACAACGCCCTCGGACTCGCTGTCGCAATCGCTTTCCCGTCGGGTGTCCCCCAGCGTCTCCCTCTCCCCCAGTCCTTCGCCGACGTTCACCCAAACGGCCCCGGGCACGCCCTCCGGCAGCGCCACTGCGACGCAGAGCGCGTCCCGCACCGCGTCGCCGCCCAGCGCGACTCCCTCCGTCACGTCCGCCACGGCCACCGCGACTGCACAGCCCTCGGCCACGGCCACTGGGTCCGCCTCCGCCAGCGCGCCGGCCTCGCCTTCCCCGTCCCCCCCCCACTCCGCATCCCCCACGCCCACTCTGACGCCGTCCCCGACGCCCCGGCGCACCGCAACGCGGTCCGCCACCGCCTCCCTCAGCTCCGGGTCGTGCAGCCGCTCGCCAACAGTCTCGGCCTCAGACTCGCCGCCGCGCACCATCACCGGCACGCCCTCACCGTCCCCCCGCCCCACGGCATCGTCCTTGACCGTGTCCGCATCCGCCCACCGCACACGCACCCCCACCGCCTCCTCCGCCCTCTCCGCCACGTGCACCGCCAGCTGCAGCGCGTCGGACAGCGGCGACGGCAGCACGACCGCCTCCGTGTCCGTCACCCGCACCGCCAACCCGACGACAACGCCTTCAGCGAACTTCACCGTCTCCCCAACCCAGACCCCGTCAACGACCCCAACCGCGAACCAGACCCTGACGCAGCCCAGCTGCTCCGAGACGCCAACCCAGAGCCCCTCACGCCCGGCTTCACTCTCGCTCTCCGCTGTCTTGACACCAACCGCCACTGCCGCTGCCTCCGCAACATCGAGCCCCCGGTCCACCGCCTCAGAAACGCAAGTCGGCACCGTCTCCCGCTCGGGTACGTCCTCGCGGAGCCTGGGCTTCACATGGACGGCGTCGCTGTCCTCTGCGCCGAGCACCAGCGCGTCCCCATCGTGCACCCGCAGCCACACTGCCACCGGTACGGCCTCCCCCCCTCCCCACGACACGGATTCGGCCTCTGCGTCTCTGAGCCGGACCCCAACGCCCACGCGCACACGGCGCCCCACCGACGCGGCCTCGCGCACGCGCACGGGCTCCGCGACGCCGAGCAGGTCCGCGTCCGGCGCCGTGCGCGCGTCGCCGTCCGGCACGGCGTCCGCGACCTGCACCGCGACCGCAACCGGCACGCGCAGCCCCGCCTCGTCCCTCTCGGCCACGCGCACGCGGTCCGGCTCCCAGATGTTCAGGGCCACCCGGTCCAGGTCTCCCTCCCACAGCCCCACTGCAGACCCAACATCCACCGCCAGTCTCTCCCCGTCGCGCACCGCCAGCCTCACGCCCAGCCCCACCGGCTCCTTCAGTACCGCAACGGCACACACCTCCCGCTCCCTCTCGCACACCCCAACCCCCACGGACTCCCGCCCGGCCGCCGCGACCGACAGCTGCACCTGCACCGCAACACTGACGCCCGCTGCGACGCCCTCCACCTCGCGCGCACGCACCGCCAGCGCAACCGGCACCACGACCCCCACGACCTGCCCCACTGCCTCGCCCCCGAGCGGGTCCAGGACGCCAACCGTCAGCAGCGCTGCGACGGCCGCGCCGTCGCACTCGCCGACCGCGCTCCCGACCGTGACGTGGACGCTCTCCGCGTCGCTCTCCCTCACCTCCACGGCCCCTGGGCCGCGCACCTGCACGCTTACCCCGACCCGGTCGCGCGCCCTCCGCACCGCGACCGCGTCCCCCACCGCGACCGCCTCGCCCTCCGAGACCCGCAGCGCCTCCGACGCCTCAACGTCCTCCCGGACCCTCTCGCCGTCCCCTTCGGAGCTGCGCGTCACCCACACCCCCACCGCCCTCTCGACGCGGTCCGCCACGTCATCCCCGAGCCCGACCGGTGCGCCCACGGGCTCCGCGACCGATGCCCCGACGGCCACGTCGACCCGCACCCGCACGCCCACACCCGCCGACCCCCCCTCGGCGACGCCCTCCCGCAGCGCGACCCACACCCTCATCGCCGCGACGGCCACGCCACTGCGGGTCCTGACTGTCTCGCACGCCCTCACCCTCTCCGCCGTCCCGGTCACGGCCACCGCGGCGGTCTCCGGGACGCTGAGCGCCGCGGCGTATACTGCGACAGAGACCATGACGCCGACCGCAACGCCGGTGTGGGCGGGCCCGCCCCCCGACGGCCACCTGACGGTCCTCGCGAAGTGCGAGGGGCTCGAGCTGGTGCTCACGGACCGCTCCGCCGC
Source organism: Eutreptiella sp. 'Long Island Sound 2002' (assembly GCA_964036045.1). Lineage (NCBI taxonomy): Eukaryota > Euglenozoa > Euglenophyceae > Eutreptiales > Eutreptiaceae > Eutreptiella > Eutreptiella sp. 'Long Island Sound 2002'. Next base: position 27,614,932 of record OZ038392.1, on the reverse strand, counting down.
CATCCCGCTGCCGATGCCGTACCCCGAGTCGGTGATCAAGTGGTACTCCCCGTCCCCCGACGTGGACGCGCTCTTGGAGGGCCACACGGCCGCGACGCTGTGGCTGCCCTTTGCAGTCCTGCAGGGCCTGCCCGCGGCGCTGCACGTCATTGCCTCCATCACCAGCCTCCCCTACTACGACTCCTCCACAACGGCGGCGGTGGTGGCGCACGGGGCCGGCGGGGGCGGCGGCGTCGTCCTGGACTACCCGGCGCCGGTGCAGACGACGTACGCGTTCCTCTGGACGCTCGTCAACGCCTCCGGGTACGTCGAGCAGTGCGGGGGCGGCGCGGCCCCCGTGTTCGCAATTTCGGGGGAGCCGGCGACCCTCGCGGTCCTGCAGACGCTGGACGCCACGCTCTGGGTCTTCCCGGCGAATGCTCTCGCCCCGGCGACCTCGTACAATGTGACGCTGGACTACACGACGGCACAGGTCCCAGCTTGCACTTGTCGAACGAGTCGAAGGAGCCTTAGCCCCCCTGGGTAAGTGACCTGTGCTGACTGCACCACCCTGCATCTCCAGTCAGAGGCCTGATTACTTTTTATTTGTCTGTGACTTAATTTGACTGTTTACTGAACTTCAGAGTTTGCTTTTAATGAGCAGCACAGCCACTCAACCGGTGGTTGTGGTGTATCTCACACAAGCACACACGGCCACAGATGAGTTGGTAGTGGAAACCTGAGTTGCCCGCTGGAGGTGTTGTCACACAACAACATGGATTCCGGTGCCGTTATTGGCAGTCCCACAGAGAGGTCAATGGTTCTCAGACATGATGGCGCCACCGGGACACTGGGCAGGGTTGGGGGGGCACATCGGTGGCCGCCGTGGCGGTGGCGCCGGAGCGAGCCACCCGGGCAACCCCTTCCCCGACGGGGGACTCTTGCATGGGCGGGAGGGGGGCCTCCTCCCTCCAGCACCTGCCGGCCCAGAAAGCCCTCCCGTCACAAGGGCGCGGCACCCTCCTCCCCCCGCAAGGGCGTAAAGAAGGGGCAGGGGGTGGGGTGCAGGCAAGTGCACAGGGGGGGCAAAGGCGGAAACCAACCCCACCCCCATTGGGACGGGGTGAAGGCAGGCGAGGGGCACCGGGTTGCACTGCCACGGGTTACCCCCGGGGGGGGGGATTACTTTCTGGAATGTCTGCAGGTCAAATTCTGTAATTTGTTCGGCGTTTTTAAGGATTTGCGTGGGTATGCGTTGGGCTGTGCCTTTGCTCACTTGTACCACGCCAGAAGATTTGCTTAATGATCATTAACTTCCCATGGAAGTCGCAGGAGTGCTGAAGTGCCTACTGATGCTCCTTGTGCTGGTCCGCACGTGGCCGCTTTTCGTCGGATCATTATGTTGAGCATTGTGTTTTGTGTGATTGCGGGAGCCTCCTTCAGCCGTGCGTGCCCTCACTTTTGGGGCTGCCACTGTTTCTCATGAGCAGTTTTCAGGACCCATACATAATTTGTTAGCTCATTTTTAAGAAATGGCACCAATTGTGTCGCGCCAGCATTTGGAGATTCATATTTTCCTCCACACGGAACCCCCGCCCCCCGTGGTATCCGGAGCCATTGCGGTCCGGCCGCCTCTTGACCCTGGGGTTCTCCCGAGTCCCGTGCCCTCCAAGCGGCTGACCCACCTGCAGGCCTTACAGCCCACCCCTGGGGCGGCCCACACAGGGAGGGCACGGGCGAGCCGCAGGGGTACCACGTGACCTCCGCAGGCAGTCCCTCTACCCACGGATGCAGTGGAAGGCAGAGGACCCCGGAGGGGGTTCCCAGAAGCCGTTGGGCAGGCGGTTGGAGGGGGTTGCCAAAGCGGAGGGAACGGAGGGAAGAACGGGTGACTGTCCCGTAAAGAGACAACAACCCGACGGAGTGTCACACGGGGGGGCATGATGCAGAAGGCGGATGGGGGAGTACTTTTGTGGGCCGAGCCTGTGACCTGGCTGCTCTCTCCCTTTCCCTGGTGGCCCACCTGAACGGCAGTGACAACCGACAGTAACCGCTCCGAACCGTTTTCGCCAGCGCCCTCCAACCGCCTTCCCAACCGCTGCTGACATCCGCATCGTAGGGCCGCTCCGATCTGACAGCGGACGCTTCGGGCGTGGCTTGGGATACGGCCCTTGTGGCATCCGCCCGCCCACACCTCCACCTCCCCATTCTTCGTCTGCGCAGGTCAGCGGCCGCATCACCGTCCCGATTTACGTGGCGCCGGGGCCAGTGCACGCCATCGTCTCGGGCGGCACCCGCCGGACCGTCGTGGGGCGGCTGGGGTCGCTCTACCTCGACGCGGCGGCCTCGTTCGCGTGGGACGACCCGCTGGCACAGAGCCCCGCGCTGCGGTCCTTTACGTGGTCCTGCTGCCAGAATTGCAGCCGCGGCGTGCCCGGCACACTGACTGCGGAGCCGTTCGCGAGCGCGTACGCGGCCGCCGGCGCCGCGCTCGCCGTTACCGGGACCGCGGCGGCCCCGCTGCCGCTGGGGCCGGTACGGTGCACGGTCAAGTTCACAATGCGCGGCCGGGAGGACACGGCGCGCGTCGATGTGCAGGTGGTGCGGGACGACCCCCCGGCGGTGTACATCCGGTGGGCCCAGCCGGAAGGGCGGCAGTCGGTGCGCTGGAACCCACAGACCCCCCTCCGCCTCGTGGCCAATGTGACGGGGGGGCAGACCCCGTTCGTTTACCAATGGACCGCGACGTGGCGCCCAAACGGCGGGAGCGCGCGCGCGCTCAACCTCACGGACCCGCAGGTCGCGCCGGTCGGTGCCGCGGGCCCAGCGCTTGTCATTGCAGACGCTGCGGTGCCGGGGCCGCTGCCGGGGGCGCTGGTTGCGGCCCTTGTGGTCGACGCCGGTGGCACCGCGGGCTATGCGGAGCTCGAGGTCGTCGCGAACGCGCCGCCGCACGGCGGCCGCTTGGAGGCGGTTTTGGTGGCGGCTGGCAACACGTCGCTGCTGGAGCTGCGCGCCATCGACTGGACCGACCCTGACGACCCCCTGCGTGCGGAGGGGCTGCAGGCCGTGCTGCTGTACGCCTTCGCGTACCAGGACCCGGGCCTGAATCTGTCCATAGATCTGTCGCAGAGCGCGGGGGCGCTCCCGTACATCATCACCGCGGTGCCGATCGTGACAAGCCCTGCAAATCTCACGTTTACGGTGGTGGTGTCCGATGTGCACGGGGGCTACTCGAGCTCGGACGTCATTGTGCAGGTGCCTCCGCCCCCCCCACACACTCCGATTGTAAACGGACCCGTATGGGACGCGCATGTGCGCGCCACGGGCCTCTGCTGTACAATACGGGGCAGTGACGTTTGAAGCTTCGGGGTGCACTGCGGTGCAGTAGCGTGGGGTGCGGTAGGGTTGGGCGGGGGGGGGGGGGTGCTGATGATACAGTTTGACGTTATGAGTTCATACCAGGTGCCTGGTGGCACCTTCTTGCTGCTGCCCTGTACCAACCAGATGATAGTTCGTAGGACCACAGGAGTGGTGGACAAAACAACATTCCCCTGCTGTCTTGTTCGCTACAGTGAAAGGCGCCTATGACATGTCACTGAAGAGCTTTATTCTTTGACCTTTGCTTTGCACTTCTGCTGTGCTTTGAGCAGTGCCGGTCGTGCACACGCATCTGTTTTCCATAGCGGGGGGGTATGGCTTGGTTGGGTTGGGACAGGCCTCGTGCAAGACCAGGGTCTTGGGCTTGGGCGTCCTTCCCTGCCTGGCCACGAGGCAGAACAACTGACTGTCTGTCTCCAAGGCCGCGCCGACCATCGGCAGCCTCCATGCCTCACCAGAGCGCTGGCGAGCGGGGGGCACCGTCGCCATGTGTGCCTTTGGGCGTGCGGGGAAGGGGGGGCCACCTGCACAGCCCTGCGCCCCTGGGGCATCGGCGACACGGCGGGGCCCGAGGCATGACGGGTCGCACGGGCAGGGCCCACATGCCTGAGCCCGGCACGTGTACCTTGTCTCGTTCATCTGCATTCCTCACACGCTTACTGGGCTGCTGTAGCGTCATGTGTGGGGCTGGTGGGCAGGCTATTGCTAAAGGAGAACCCCCCCCCCCGGGGGATCCAGCACCCAATTGCCTACCGCTGGGGCCCCTGAGGCGCCCTGTGGACAGGAATGGTGGGCCAGGCAAGGGAAGGAATGGGCAGAACCAAGGACGCCCGCACAGTGCAGCGTAAATCACCCGGGACACCATGCAGGCGCGCACGCCCCCCGCGTCGACCATGAAGTGCAATCAACAAGGAACGCGCCCTGCGCGCGCGCAACCCACAGAGTGGGGGAGCGTATGTGGTGGATGGCGGGACAACGCGTGGAGGGGCCTGCTCCTCCGCACACGGAAACGCATCGAGGCAGGTTGTGGACGGCCTGAGGACGGAGGTGTGTGGACAGCAAAAACAGTCAAACGACCCCCAACAACCAGCACAACTCCAATACACCAACTACTGGGCGCCGCTGAAACGCAAACGGCACATCCTGCCACATCCAGCACAGCCCCAGCACACCAACGACTGGGCTCCACGAACGCGGAAACGTCACCAGCAGGAGCACCAGCCGCAGCGGCCGACAGAACACACTGACCCGACGCAACATGCAGAGGGAAGAACGGGTGACTGTCCAGGGCCCCGTAACGAAAGAACAACCAGACGGAATGTCACACGGGGGGTTCAAAGGCTAAAAAAACGTTTGTGTACCTAAAAGCACCCTCAAATTTCCAGCCCCTTTAATAACTTTCATTTTTTGCCGGAGGAGAACTTTTCTGATGTGGGGGGGGGTCGGCCGGGGCTGGCCAGGGCCCCAAACAACGCCCCCCCCCCCCTCAGGGAGCACTAAGCAATGGCCTGATCATGCATGTGTGGGCTGGTGGGAGGGCGGGAAGGGTCCTTGCGCTGGGGGGGGGGCAGCAGACAAGGAGGGGCGCAGCAAGGCAGGAGAGGCAACCAGGACAGGGAACCAGAATGGAGGGGATGGGAGAGCGTGCGCATGGGAGGCAGCGGCATCAAAGGGGATGGCCTGGCCAGCCAGCCCCGTCGCTACCCTGTGCCAGGGCAACCCCTGCTCAACCGGCATCAGGTGGGGGGTGTCTCCCGCAGCCCAGATGGGCTGTTTGCGCAACAGGAGCGGGAGCCCACCAGGTGCAGACCAGCCGTGAGGGGGAAAGGGACATATGGTGGACGGTCGGGACAACGCGTGGAGGAGCAGGGCACCTGGGCCTCACGCACGCGGAAACACAGCGAGGCAGGTTGTGGACGGCCTGTGGACAGAGGCGCGTGGACAGCAAAAACAGTCAAACGACCCCCGCAACAACCAGCACAACCCCAATACGCCAACTACTGGGCGCCGCTGACGTGCAAACGGCACATCCTGCCACATCCAGCACAGCCCCAGCACACCAACCACTGGGAACGCGGAAACAACACCAGCAGGAGCACCAGCCGCAGCGGCCGACAGAACGCAGCGACCCGACGCAACATGCGAAGGGAAGAACGGGTGACTGTCCAGGGCCCCGTGAAGAAACAACAACCCGACGGAATGTCACATGGGGGGGGGGGGTAAGTGCAGCCCGGTGCTCCAGTCCCAGTGGGGGAGGCTTGGGATCCTGGTGCTGAGCCCACCAGGGGGACGCGGGCCAGGGCATCGCAACCTCCGGGTGAGAGGGCCGTGCTGCCAGGCCGCCCCGTGACTGCAATCGCATGGGGGCCGCGGCACCACTGGGCACGACTGGTGGGGCACTCGCGGTCCTTGACTGCCTACTCGCACAGGGGGCGCCACCGTGATGGCTGAGTTCCACGCTCCCACGGCCACCCCACCGTACCTTACCTCACCCCACCCCACCCCAGTCCACAACTGTGCCTTTGAGGCCCCCAGGACTAATGGGGCTGTAGCCCCGCATCCTGGGAGCTTTCCCAGGTAGGTCCCCAGGGGTGCGCGCAGCGTGCCCTGGAACCAGAGATGCATTGGAAGGGCGCCCAGCCTACGCCCAGCCACTGTCCCCCTGACGCCAAGTGCCAGCTTCAATGGCATCGAAAACCCACAGTAAACCGCCTCCAACCGCTTCGGCAACCTGCTCCATCCGCCTGCCTAACCGCCTCTGGGGCCGCCTCTGAGGGCCCCTCCCTTCTGATGCATCCCTGCCTGGGACCCCTCCACTGCCTTGTGCGCGCCCAGTGGGCCGCATGTCCAGCGGCTGCCGAGGGTGAGGCACATGAGCTCCCGGGTCCTGCCGGAGTAACGCCCTCAGAGCCACAAAACAAACACCCTAATCCCCCACCCCCAGGGCTCCTTTTACCACTTGAAGGGGGGGGGTCCCACACCCCCCCACGCACCCACGCCTGCCCCCCCCCCCAAAAAAAGATTGGGCCAAATTTTTTCGGCCAATCCCAAAATTTTCTTTGGCGCTTATGGCGGACAAAAAATTTCTTCGCGCCTTCAGCGCCTCTAAAAACTCAGCACCACCTGTGACCCCCCCCAAAAAAACGCAATTATGTCCGCACACAAGCCCATGCCCCTGGCACCCCACGTCTTCACACCCCCACAACCCATGCCCCCGCCCGCGCCCGTGCACACCCCCGCCCACCCCCTCCTCCCAGGTCTCCGCCATCAACGTGACCGACGCCATTCTGGCGGGGCTGTCCGCGGAGCTGCAGGCGGCGCTGGCCGCCGCGAGCGCCCGCCGCCCCTCCCCCGCATGCCCCTCCGCGGCGCGCCCCGCGTCGCCCCTCCTGAGCGCCACCGTGAACGCCGCGCTCACTGCGCGCGCCGGCCCCCATCGCCCCCTGACGGACCTCGCGCTGTCCGGCGTTGCGGCGCTGACAGGGGCCGCCTGCCGCTGGTCGCCCGCGCAGCAGCGGCTCCGCCTCGTCACAGCGGACCTGCTGGGCCCGGCCGCGAACCTCACCACCGTCGAGCCCCTCCTGGCGGCGCTGGCGGACGTCGCCCCCGACGCGCGGCTCGCGGACTTCGACGCGGCCGCGCAGGCGCTGCCGCTCCGCGTGGCCGGAGGGGTGCTGGGCGTCCTGTACGCCGCGCGCGCGCCCGCCGGCTGGCGCGACGCCCCCGGCGACACCGTCCATCTCGCGCCGGCCCGCAACGCGACGAACCCGCTCCAGCCCCAAGTGGACCGGCTCCAGGGCGCCGTGCAGGTTTTCGCCTCGACCCTCGCCGCGCCCCTCGTCGACGGGGAGCGATGGGTGGTCGCCGGCGGCGGAATCGAGCTCGGGCTGCTGCGGTGTGCGGCAGGGGGGCCGGGTCGCGCCCTCGCCACGCCCTCGGGGGCGCACGCGCGCCTCCCGGTGGACTGGTACCGGTCCGCGTCGCCGCAGGTGTGCGCAGTGGTGGAGGGGCCGGTGGCCGAGGGGCACCCGCCGGTGCGGCCGCGTTGACGTCCGCGCTACTTGTGGGGAGGGCTGGGTCTGGGGGATGGGGAACGGTGTTGCATGTTTGGGGCGCTTGGTTTGGGGGGCGGTGTGGAGGGGGGGGGGGGGGCTATCCGGCCATGGAACCGACCGTGATGGCCGGAGGCTGTGGTCCGGGGGTGCGCACGATTTTGCGATGTTATGCGCAGTGTCGCCTGTGCCGGGCGCGGCCCGCGGGTGTCGCTTCTCTCTTTTTCCGGTGGTCTGAACTTTGCCGATTTTGTCCGTCGGTTGCCAGAACACATTGTGTGCCCGCCTGCCGCCCGCTTGTGCTGACCCCCGCGGGGCTGCCACTCCCCACAGTCACCCTCTTGTCTCACACTTTGTGACAGGAAGGTCCCGGTGGTCTCAGAGGCCACTGACAAGCCAATGTTCTTCCTGCGCTTTGTGCCGACCGCCTCTTGTGCGGCGCCTGCACCCGCACGGGCTGCCTCCGGGGGCGGGCCGGGGGTGGGTGGGGGCAGCACGCCCCTCAGGTGGCGCGCAGTGCACGGGGTGCTGGTCCTGTGGCTTCGTGGGGCGAGCCACAGCACTGCACGGTCGAGCGCTGCGGTCGAAGACAGTCCCGACCCCCCCCCCCCCCCCGCCTTCCCTCGTTGGCGTGATGGTCAGTACTGCCAGTCACTTCTCCTCACCCCCCCCCCCCCCGCTTTGTACCCACCAGATGTTGCCCCCCAACCGCTGTTCTAACCGCCGGTACCCGCCTTTGCAACCGCTCTTGAGACGCCGTGCGACAGAGACTTGACCTCGTGCACCTCCGTGCAACAGAGGGGAGAGGGGTAGAGGTGGAGGGGCAGGTCTCGCCCCGGCGCTGGCACGCCCTTGTCACCGAGGGCTGTCCTCAAGAACTCTATTCTTTTGTTAAGGACAGCCCCTCGGAACCGCCAACGGCCAACCGCGACCCACCGCCCACCACCAGCCACCAACCGCCACCAACCGCCAACCGCCAACCATTGTTGAACACTGTTTGTGTGGTTTTGTGTCGTGCGCATGTCTAGACCATGAAGCAGAGAGCGAACGTTCGTGTCTGTTGGCGTTACGAACCCTGTTTCCCCCTGCCAGCCCCGCTCTGCCCTCAGATCCGCGCCGGCGACCTCTGCGACCTCCGGCTCACGCTCTGGCAGCGCTCGCCCCTGTGGCACAGCGCCCTCATGTCCGCGCCCACACTGTCCGTCGACGTGGGCCCCGTGGGCACGGCCCCCGTCGCCGTGGAGGGCCTCGGCACCGCCGCCGAAGTGGGCGTCCCGTACCCCAACATCGATGGCACCCGTGCCATCAAGTGCGTGTACTACTCCGCGGGCACGTGGCGCGAGGATGGCCTGTCGAATGTATGCGTTGGGGCAGGGGAGGGCGGAGGCGAGTGCATGTATTAGAACGGCCGACAACCGTTGGAGGAGGGGGTGTACCCCCCCCCCCCCCAGGGATGCATTGGAAAGAGGGGGGGTTACCCCCGGCCCTTCCAGAGCGCCCAGCCTGAGGGCAAGTGCCAGCTTCAATGGCATTTGTAACCGACATCAACCGCCCCCAACCACTTTGGCAACCTCCTCCAACCGCCTGCCTAACCGCCTCTGGGGTCCCTTCCCTTATAATGCACCCCTGCCCCCCCCCCCCTCCCTCGACTCAGATTCAATAGTGGGAAAAAATGGAATTCACAAAAGGAAATATTGATTTCGGGGTTTGGTACATATTTTTATGGGTTCCAGACCCCCCCCCCCTCTCTCTCTTCTAATACATCCCTCAGGCGGCGGAGTCGCGTTTGAGCGTGGCACACGGGGTCGAGGGGGGGGGGGGGCGGTTGCGGTCAAGGCTGTGCTTGGGCCAGAAAAGCAGGGAGCGGAGCCCGCCCCCCTGCGCCAACACCCCCACTCTCAACCCCCCAACTCACACACTCGCCTCCCTGGCTACCTCTGCTCGCGGACAACATTCGAAAGTCTTCGCCACCCCCCCCCCCCCACCGCCACCTCCAGAAACCCCAAGCCCAAGTGGTGCTCTCGCAGGGGATCTTGTTCAAGGAGGACCCCCCTCCCCCCCCGGCCCCCCTGGTCTGGCAGACAAGCCCTAAGCCCCACCGCCCCCCGGCCCTGATAGACAAACCCTCAGCCGAGCAAAACTCTCGTACGTGACCACAGCCCTGATGGGGGGGGGGGGGGATGCAAATGCGAACGCGGAAACGACACCAGCGGGAGCACCGGCCGCAGCGGCCGACAGAACGCAGCGACCCGACGCAACATGCGAAGGGACGAACGGGTGACCGTCCAGGGCCCCGTAAAGAAACAGCGATCCGACGGCATGTCACACGGGGGGGGGGGGTTTATGAGGGCCAAAATAAGTTTGTGTACCTCAAATGGGCCTCGTTTTTGGCTCTCGGTTCAGAATTTCATTTTGCATTGGAGGAATTTCTTTGGTGTTATTTGGGGTTTGGCGGGGGGGGGGGTCCGCCAGATCACCCCCCCCCCCTCCCCCATTTGGGGTGGGTGGTTTGGCGGGGGGGGGGGTCCGCCAGATCACCCCCCCCCTCCCCCATTTGGGGCGGTGGTTTGGCGGGGGGGGGGTCCGCCAGATCACCCCCCCCCCTCCCCCATTTGGGGCGGTGGTTTGGCGGGGGGGGGGGGGTCCGCCAGATCACCCCCCCCCCCTCCCCCGGATAAGCACATCCCTGTTTCCGTCCCAAGTCATCCATTCGGCGATGACACCAGCGCGGCCCAGGCACACGACCCGGTCTCCAGAAGGACCAGAAGCGCTTCTGTGCCAGAGCAATGGCAGTGCAATACGCCGCACAGAACCCCGTCACCGACTGCGAAGTGTTTTTTGATGCGCACAGACCCATCCGCTGGTGACGCGCGCCGAGTGTGTGCAGTTTGACAGGCCGGAGGGCGAAACGTCCCTGAAGGGCCACGGGGCATTCGCAAAGTTGTGTCTGGGCAGACACTTATCGTATCCCCCCCCCCCTCCTCAGGGATGTATTACAGCGGCCGTACGCCGTAGGAGGGGGGGGGGTACCCCCCCCCCCTGGGCGCCCCCCCCTCCTCCCCTTCCAATGTTTGAGGCTACACCCAAAATTTTGCTTTGGCACCTTCGATGCCAAGAGGGTTTACGCCTGCAAAATTTCGGCCCGCCATAGGGGGACTGGGAGGAGGGGGGTCCCGGCAAACCCCCCCCCCCCCGCCCCTTAAGACCCCCCCCTTCTAATACATCCCCCCCCCCCCCCCTGCGAGAGCAACGCCCTTATCAGAGCAACGGCAGGTGTTGTTCCCGCACTTTTGGAACCGTGTCCTTCTTTGCCCTTTACAAATACGCTTCCGTGTCAGAGCAAACGGGAGGTGTTGTTGTTTCCGTCAAATTTCGGGATTTTGGTGTTGCTTGCGCAGAGGGCGGGAGGGGGGGGGGGGGATACCGGAGTGCGATGACGCCCGCCCCATCTCAGCCTCTGAGCGTGGGAAACGGGCGTTCCACAGGGCCCGGGTTTGCCGCGGTCTGCGGACGGGGACGGCGCGTGGGCTGCGGCACTCCGGTCCGCCTCAGGCCCACCCCTTGTCCACAGGTGACGCTGGACGCCGCCAGCGTCGTGTCCTGCCGCACGACGCACCTCACCTTCTTCGCGGCCGCGTACGAGTTCGCGGGGGCCGCGGGGGTCGGCGTCGACCTCTTCGCGCCCTGCGTGTCCTGCGTCGTCGCCACGTTCTGGGCCCTGTTCGCCGCCCTCGCCGCCCTTGGGGCCCTGTTGGACTGGGGCGGCCGGTCCCCGTGGCTGCGGCGCGCGCGCGCCCTCCTCCTCGCGGGCCCGGCCCCGTCGCGCTCGCCCGCCGCCGCGTTCGCGGCCCTCGCGCTCCCGGACGCCCTCGCGTCGCGCGCCCTCGCGCTGCTGCGCGACGAACACTTCTGGATCCGGCTGCCCTTCCAGCCGCACCTCCGGCGGCAGGCCTTCCAGAGCGCCTGCCTCGTGCACTCGTACCTGTTGGGCTCCGCCCTCCTCGCGCTCCTCTGCGTCACCGCGCTCCCCGGCGCCGCGCACGCGTGGGCCGCCGCCGCGCTGCTGGACGCCGCGGTGCTGTTCCCGGTGCTGCACGTCCTCGGGTTCGCCTTCGCCCACACGCGCCGGACCCGCGGTGGCGCCGGGGGCGGCGGGGGCTACGCCGTCGTGGACCTCCGGGGCCATGCGGCTCCGCCGCTGCACCGCGACGCCGGGCGGATCAGCGGCCGGGACGCCGCCGCATCCGCGCGGGACCCGGACCTGGACGACCTCATCGCGCCGCCGAAGTCCTCGTTGGCCCTCAGCAACGGCCGCCGCGCGCCCTCCACCGACACCTCCGAAGACCCGTTCCGCCTCCCGGACGCCCCCGGCGGCCCCGCGCAGGGCCCGGCGGACGCCGGGGCGCCCGGCAGCAACCCGCGGGTCCTGCGCCCGCGGGGCTCCCGCGGCAGCACGACGCCCCCGCGGAGCCTGGGCAACGCGATTCTGTGCCCCCGCCAGGGCTCCGCCAACGCGTACGAAGAGCCGGACCTGCCCCCCAATCTGCGGGCCCCGCACCGGAGCAGCTCCCGCTCACACGAGCGCAGCACCGGCACGCCGCCCCCAAAGAGCCTTGGCACCCCCCCGCTCACGCCGCCGCTCAGCCCCGCGCTCGGCCCCCCGCTCCCCCGCACGCCCCAGAGCCCGCGCAGCACGGGGGCCACGACCCCGCCGCTGCCGCTCCTCCTGGCGGACGCCACGGACGCGGCGCCGCGCGTCGCGACGCTCGCGCCGCGGCCAGACCAGCCCGAGCGGCCGGAGACGCTGCGCGCGCGGCGGCCGGGCGGCACGCCGCCGCGCGGCAGCCCCGGGAGCGGCGGGGACGGGGCCGCGATGCGCGACGGGTGGCTGCAGGAGCAGGCGGCGCGCGGGTCCGTCGTCACGCCCATTCCTTCGCCCCCGCGCCTCGACAGTGGGGCGAGCGGTGTGGGCGTCCCGGAGGCTGCGCGCGTGCGGCGGGCGTCGCTGCTGATGCCGCCCCGGCAGGAGTCGTTCCAGGAGGCGTGGGAAGGGACGCTGGGGACAGCCGTGGGCTCGGACGTTTCTCTTGCAAACTCTGTGTGGGACAAGCTCGCGGCCACAGAGGTGCGTTTGCCTGGGCTGTCTTTTAGAACTCGGCCCCAGAATCCCCCGGGTGCGCAACATTCCCGTGCAACTATCCTCGCAATTGGCTGATTTAGGGGAAATGGGGGGAAATGGGCGAAATTTTGGGTGCCCGGTGGAAAAATGGGGACTTTGGGGGCGGAAAATGTAAAAAATAAGGTGTTGATTGGCAGCAAGGCTGTGGGGGGAGGGGGGGGGGTGCATTGGTGCAAGCTCCCTCGAAAAATGGGGGGAAATGGGGGAAAATGGGGGAAACCCTGCCCTTGTTGCACGCTGTTGTACGCCCCGTCTTCGCTGTTCCAGCCCCCTCTTGTGATGTTGAGCCTTGCTGTTCCTCACTGAAGTGGGTCCGTGACGTAGTCACGGACCAACAAGACATGAACGAGGAGGTGCATTGTGCTGCCGTTTTGCTCTATTTCAACAGCATTGTGAATTAACCCTCTTACACAATTCATCAATGTGTCGTTTTGTGTTGTTGTTGTTCCTGTTGTTCGCAAGGCCGGCAATCATGAGTCTCTAGTAGGGGATGAGCCGTTGAGTGGATAACAGGCACCCTGGATTCCTACTCACAGCACGCCCGGACGCTACCGGTTGCACCAGCAAGCTACAAACAAGTTTCCGTG